>DF367433.1:3781-16290 GCA_000787875.1 Solanum virginianum | reverse complement strand
TTTCCCCCGCCATATCGGCCTTGTCGGCCTCGTATTTGCATATGATATTTTGTTGGATCTGTTGGAATCCTCTAACATGCAGGTCATTTTCGGATAATCTGGAAATTATGAGTAATTATGCCTAAAAGTTTCCTCAAAAAATTTCAGACAGGTTTGACCAGATTGATAATGAGTTTGCTATTATGGTAGCGTAAGCCGTCTGTTTGGAAATTTGGTTTAGCGATTGCGTCTGGGTGCCCAATTTGGGTACCACAGAAAGAAGCAAAAGGAATTTAACATCTATATATTTAGATATATAAGAAAAATAATTGTGATAGTATATAAATAATGTAATTTTTTGATGAACGAATTTCGAATTTCCCTTGATGCCAAACCTGTCTCTTGCATGTGGCTATTCGATGAACTCTAGACACGGGGTGAATAGAATAAGAAGAACCATAAGCGTCATCAAGAATTTTTTCCTTCAAGCTACCTTTCTCAAATCTCTATACATCTTAGTAGAATCGGGGTAAATAGGATAGGAAGAACCATGAGCCTCATCAAGAATCTTTTCTCTTAAGCCATCAACACAAGGCACACATAACCTACCTTGGTATCTAAGGAACCATCTCCCCCTTGGGAGAAAATCTCCATCTTACCATCTTTTACCAATGCCTTCAATTCCAACAAAGCAGGGTCATGATCTTGCTTAGCTTTCACCTCATAAACCAATGAAGATTTAGAACCATCAATAACAACAACACCCCCATTATAAACTTCTTCCAACCTAACCCCCAATCTAGCCAACCGATGCCCCTCCCTAGCCATCTTTTCATTACCACAACACCCCCATTATCCACCTCTTCCAACCTAACTCCCAATATAACCAACCGATGGACCTCCATAGCCACCCCTTTGCCACTATCATCAACGTGTACTAGGCTACCCATGGACACCCTACTCAATGCATCCGCCACCACATTAGCCTTACCGGAATGATAATGCACACTCATATCATAGTCCTTAAGAAGTACTAGCCACCTTCTTTGCCTCAAGTTGAGATGTTCTTGGGTGAAGACATATTGGAGGCTCTTGTGATCATTGAACATATCAAGATGCACTCTATGAAAGTAGTGATGCCAAATTATTGAAGCAAATACCACGACAGCTAACTAAAGATCATTGATAGGGTAGTTCTTTTTATGCACGAAGAGTTGATTAGAAGCATAGGTTATGACCTTACCATTTTGCATTAGAACACAACTCAAGCCAACTCTAGAAGCATCACAATACACAACAAACCCCTCCAGCCCTTCTGGTAGTGAGAATATAGGAGCAGACACAAGCTTATCTTTCTAGTTTTGGAAGATCTTTTCACACTCATCGGTCCACACAAACTTCTTGTCATAGAAGAGAACCCATTCAAAAACCTTCGGGAGTAACCTGCTAAGCACAAGAATCTCCTAATATCCGACGGCGTCAATGGTTTAGGCCAATTTCTAGTCACATCTGTCTTTTGAGGATCCACCCAAATACCATTCCCCGATACCACATGACCTAGAAAGGAAACTTCTTTCAACAAAAATTCACACTTCTCATATTTAGCATATAATTTCTCTTCCCTCAATCTTTACAACACCACCCTCAAAATGACTCGTATGCTCCTCCTCACTATATGAATAGATCAAGGTACCATCAATGAAGACCACAACAAATGAATCAAAGTAGGGTTTGAAGACCCTATTCATAAGATTCATGAAGATAGCCAGTGCATTGGTCAACCCAAAGTACATTAGAACAAACTCAAAATGACCATACCTAGTCCGAAGGCCATCTTAGGAATGTCACACTCCCTCACCTTCACTTGATGATACCCGAACTAAAGCTCAATCTTAGAGAAGTGGCTAACCCCTTCCAGTTGGTCAATTAATGATCAATTCTTGGAAGAGGATACCTATTCTTGATGGTGACCCTATTAAGTTGGTAGTCAATACACATTCTAAGAGACCCATCATTTTTCTTCTCAAACAACATCGGTGCTCCCCAAGGTGATTGGCTAGGTCTAATATAACCCTACTCCAACAAACTCCTCAATTGCTCCTATAACTCCTTTAGCTCTGTCGGGGCCATATGGTAAGGGGTAATAGAAATGGGTTGAGTATTGGGGAGGAGGTCTATACCAAAATCTATCTCCCTTTCGGGAGGAACACTAGGGAGGTTATTTGGAAAGACAGCAAGAAACTCATCTACAACCGAAACTAACTCTATCGGAATGACCTTGGACTTTACATCCCTAACCCTTACAAGATGATAAAGACAACCCTTAGAAATCAACTTACGTGCTTTAATGCAAGAGATGAATCTACCCTTGACTACCACATCATGACTCTCCCACCCAAGAATGGGTGTATTTGGGAATTGGAATTTGACCCTACGGGTTCTACAATCAATAGAGGCATAGTATACATGCAACCAATCCATCCCAAGAGTGACATCAAAATCAACCGTTTCCAACTCAGCAAGACCAGAAGGCAATATTTTATGCAAGATGCAAATGGGACAATTTCAATAAACCTTTCTAGAAATAATAGATGCACCAATAGGAGTAGACACCTCATATGAGTCACACAACAATTCAGGCTCAACATGTAACATTTTATCAACAAAAGGGTGTAACAAAAGAAAGAGTGGCACCCAGATCAATCAATGCATACACATTAAAATCAAAGACTTTTAACATACCAGTAACAACATCGAGTACCTCATCAACCCCTTGCCTCTCATGCAAAGCATAAAATCGATTTTGCATTCGGGCACCACCTTGTTGACCATCTCTCCCCAACGAAACCATATTGGCACCCCGACCTTGAGGATTAATATCCTTGTCATGACCCAAGCCTAGGGCCTAGATAGGACCGGCGAATGTGAAACCCAAAGGAACCCCAAAAAAGCCTCATAGCATATCATTACACATCCTTGGTAGAAGAAGCAATTAAAATGACAATGAGAAATAAGCATAAACCCGGATTGGGACTAAGGATAAACCTTTATATCATAACATCAAGAAAAAAGATAGTCAAGACTCATAACATAGATACATATTATGTCCAACAACACCTGTAATACATAGATAAGAGCGTTGGCCAAGACAAGCAACCACCTCATAGTCAATACATAACCAAAAGAAAGGTAGTCTTAATACATAGCAAGAAAGCTCTCCATTAGCCGAAGCAACCACCTCATAGTCAATACATAACCAAAAGAAAGGTAGTCTTAATACATAGCAAGAGTTCATAAGCAACATCCCTAAAGTGGAGGACTCATCAACACGCTTGTAGGACATTCCAACTAGCCACATAGAGGAGGAAGATGATCAAGCGGTGCTCCGATTCCTACGTGGTGACATCATGTAGGCATAGAGTATGTGTTAGTACATTTGAATGTACAAAGTATGTAGGATGCAATGCAACAAAAGATAGGCATCATAGACAAAATTCATAGAGATAAACAATTGCTAGAATATAACAATACGGCATGTATGATAAATGCTTAAGTAAAACATGCCTACATAGGACATAACATAGGTGTAAGAAGAGACCATTAAACTATAGGTGGATCATCACACCCTACCACCCTTGGTGATTGAGGTACAAACCTAGTCAATAGGTTGGTGGATCGTCGCACCATACCACCCATGATGCCAAAGTACGAACCCCTAATAGGTTGGCAGATTATTGCACCCTACCACCCATGGGGTCGGAGTACAAACCCCTTGATAGGTTAATAGGTACAAACCACCAAAAAGTTTGATGGATAGTCACACCCTACCACTCGTGGTGCCGAAGTACAAACCCCCAATAGGTTATCAAGGTACTAACCCCATGACAAGGTTACCCAGCACTCAACCCCCATGCAGGGCATAGATACATTCCAACACTATATAGAGAATACCATATACATGCATTCACTTCATCATCATATAGCCCTGATACCACATTTATCATGACCCAATCCTAGGGCCTAGGTATGACAATGCATTCACTTCATCATCATATAGCCCTCATATACATACATTCATTTCATCATCATATCATCATCATATAGTCATTCAACTCATAAGACATGCATTGGATCTTCAATTCCTCTATAAACCATAACCAAACATTTTATCAAACAGTTAGAAGGTGTTTAGGGCTAGTGTAAAACCATGCAATTCAAGAGTAAAATCATACTAGAAAATTAGATGTAAAACCTTCAATAGATACTCGGTAACACTCGTAAGTAATATAAATCAAAATACTTCATCAAATCTTACAATAGACCTTGGTTTCATGGCTCAAAATATAGTAAAACAGTCATAATTTCATAAACCCCAAAATAGTATACAGTGATTTTCATAATAAGTAAGACCCATGAGTAAATCATCTTTAAATCATGGAAATTTAAGTAAAAGGAAGCTTTGGGATCATGGATGAAAGGAACCCATGAAAGAAACCCACATACCTTAGTTTTGAAGATGAACTTAATGATGATTGGAGATGGAGGCTTGAAGCTTGAGCGGAAATCCTTAGATCCGAAGATGGTTTTGAGACTTGAGTTTAGGAGTAAAATATTTGGCTAAGTGTTTGAATGAGTATTAGGGAATGTTTAGAATTAAATCCTTAGAGCCGAAGATGGTTTTGAGACTTGAGTTTAGGAGTAAAATATTTGGCTAAGTGTTTGAATGAGTATTAGGGAATGTTTAGAATTATATAAGGGTGAATAAATGGCTAGGTATAGGTACTTTTACGTTTGGGAACACTTAGGCCTAAGACTTAAAAGTCTTGGACCGAAGTAAAAAATCTGCACCAGTTTTAACACTGGTGCGAAATTGCATTTTTTGGAAAATCATAATTGCTAATCATTTGCTCATAAATCGGGGTTAGACCCCTTTTTCACACCAAAATGACACCCCAAACAAGAATATGAAGTTGGATTATTGATATCGTGCACAAATTTTGAGATATATATAAATTACGATTCTGGGCACTTTTGGGGCACAATTTTTGGAGTCGTTACAATCCTTATATTTTTTGATTTTGAGGACAATCTATTGCCTTATGCCCCATTTCCCCACAACCATAGCAAGAACCGGTATTCCTCAAGCATGGGCCACCATGACCCTTACCATAATTCGGACACACATTAATAGGACACATACCACCATCACGTTGAGCCCCATGGAATGTCATTGGCAAACCTCCTATAGGGAGCATGAGAAGATCCATGGCCTAATGAAATAGGCTGCCCTTGCGCCTTTGGAACTTACCATCAAAATGGGCCCTCTTTGCCTTATGACTTCTCCTCTTCCTCAAATTTTCCTCCTCTATTTGTTTGGCACAGGTCGTCAAACAGGACAAGTCTATGTCACTAATTAACATAGTAGACCGACACTCATTACTCACCTAGTCAAAAACACCCATCATAAATTTATTCATCCTAGACCTTGAGTTGGCCACCAAGTTTGGAGCATATTTTGAAAGATGGTTGAAATTGAGGGCAAACTCCCTTACACTCATAGACCCCTGTCTCAAATTCATAAATTCTACTAATTTGGCTTCCCTAAGTTAATCCGTCTTATCCTCCAACCTCACATCCATGATAGCCAAAATCTTGTAGACTTCGTCAATTAAATCTTGAGGGTCCTCACTCACATTTGACCCATAGAATTCTGAGGGATTCATCCTCAAGAAATCTCTCACTAGAGATGCCAGTGTAGGAGCATGAGGGGCTTGGGCCCCATGGTTGGCTTTGTTAGCCACAACTTGTGCAAGCAAAGTAAGAGCATCCCAAAGCTCTCCATTAGCCGATTGCTCCTCGGGTATACGGGCTCTTCTTCTTCTAGTGTTAGGCATGATCTAGCATAGCAAAGGAGAATCATTAGGGAAAAAACCTTACCTCAACTTCTATAGCATAAAACAAAGTAAGAAGAAGGGAAACATTTTCTAAATGCCTCAGAGCCTCTTGGTCATAGTTGTTGTGCACAACACAACTATGAACAAGACGCTAATCGATGAGGTGTGTTGGATGCCAAGGACTATTAACAACCTAGTGCTTTGATACCACATTTATCATGACCCAATCCTAGGGCCTAGGTATGACACGGTGAACAAGGAACTCGAAGGGACCCCAAGCAAGCCTCTTAACATATCATTACACATCCTTGGTCATACAAGCAAGACAATAACAACAAGAGATAGAAAATAGGGATAATCAGAACTAAGGGAGCTCTTTCATATCATAATCAACAAGTGTCATGGGAGTGTCAAAGCTTGTAGCGTAATACATATCATGTCCAACAACACCTCTACTATATAGATAAGAGCGGGGGCCAAGATAAGCATAAGATCATAAACATTGTCCCCAAAATAGAGGACTCACCAACAAGCTTGGGAGAAATTGTACTAGCCACGTGGAGGAGGAGGATCAAGCGGGGCTCTAGTTCCTACATAGTAAAATCATGTAGGCATAGAGTATGGGCTAGTAACTAAGTATGTAGGATGCAATGTAACAATAGGTAGTCAGCATAGGCAAAATGCATAATAATATCCAATAGAGAGCATAATAGCAATATGACATGTATGAATGATGCTTGATGTAAAACATACTTATATAGAGCATAATACATGTGTGGTAAGCGACCATCAATATAGGAAATCAAGGTACAAATGCCTCGATATGGTTAATTAGGTACCAAGCACTCAATATGGTTATATGGGCCTACTACCCCTACTAGGAAACTAAGGTACCAATTGCTAGATGTGGTTATACGGGCTTACTACCCCCTACTAGGCAACCAAGGTACCAACCCCTAGATGTGGTTACCCGGGCCTACAACCCCCCCAATCTAGGCTTTGTTGACTCAACCCACTATACAAGTTCATCATGAAGTTAACATACATACAATATACTTTCATCATCATTAAGTTATTCAACTCATAAGACATGATTGGACCTTCCACTACTCAAGAAATCATAACCGAATATTTCATAAAAACATGGCATGTGTGTAGTGCTAGTGTAAAACCATGCAATTCAAGAGTGGAATCATGCTAGAAAATTTGATGTAAAACCATCAATAGAGACTTCGTAACATCCTAAAGCAATATACATCAAAATCCTTCATCAAATCTCACATTAGATCTTCGATTCAAAGCTCAAAACATGCTAAAAGAATCACCATTTCATAGACCCCAACATAGTGTGCAGTGAAATTCCTAATAGATAAGCCACATGTATAAATCAACTTTAAATCATGCAATTTTAGGTACAAGAGAGCTTGGGTATCATGGGTGAGAGAAACCCATAAAAAAAATGCACATGTCTTAGCTTTGGAGAATAACTTGATGAAGATTGAAGATGGAGACTTGAAGCTTGAATGACAACCTTAAGATTTAGATGAGTTTTGAGACTTGAATTTAGGAGTGAAATAATTCGCAAAGTGTTTGAGTGAGTATTAGGGAATGTTTTGAATGATATGAGGGTGAAATAAGACTAAGTATAAGCATTTTCATGCATGGGAATACATAGGCCAAAGAACTAAAGGCCTTGGACCAGACAAGAAAAATAGTGCACAAAATACACTGTAGCGACGCGGATCATCTCTCGAAATTACATTTTTGCGATTTTCAAATTTTTCTACGGTTGCTCTTATATAGGGGTAGACTCATTTTCAACTCAATTTGATCCCCTAAACAATAATATGAAGTCAAAATTTCAATATCACGCACAAATTTTGAGATATATAGAAATTATGATTCTGAGGCATATTTTCAAGCACTCTTTGGGGTCGTATATGAGATATAACTTGAAGAAAATAAGAGAGATGGTTTGGCATAAAACACTAGGTTGCTAGAATTCTCATCGAAAAATGGGTAACAGTGGTTGGAAATTAATGGGGGTAGGTTAGGTACAATTTGTAATATTAGTTCAAAAGTGGGGTCAAAATAATTTTACCCCTGTATTTAAACTCTACCGGTTCAACTGAAGTGTCATGCCCTAAAGTTCTATTAAGGCAGACTAGCACCCATTGCCGATAAGGCTCAGGAGAACCAAAATGTAACCATGTACTTTCTATGAATATTATAAGGGGTTTCCATATTCAGCATGCATTCAAGAAAGTAAAAAATAATAACAAGCCAAAAGGAAATACATATGACTAGGTCATTGGAGCCATAATGTCTAATATACAAGATATGAAAATACTTTACTTTACATTATCTACAAAGCCTCTAGATATGGAATAACATTTGATAAGGGTCGGGACAGGCCTCACCTCATGTATAACTATACAATACCAAAATATAAGCTCTAGACAGATAAACCCCGAAGCAACCTAGACTTTAGTAACAACAACTAGATATTTTGTACTCCTACTGGGGAGATCTACTACTGTCTGTACCTGCAACATGAAATGCACATCCCCCTAAGGGATGTTCATATGAGATAATGTACTGAATATGTAAGGCAAGATGTACTATACATGAAATAAGAACTCAAATGAAACCAATGTACTAGTGTAAGGATAACAGATCACCTTTAGTATTATTATGGAATCATGTACTTTATGTCCTTTTTATTACTCTACCTTTCTTTATTGTATAATTTGTGCACAACATGTCATACAAATGACCAGCTAATTAGTGATAAATCAATATTGGGATCGACTCATGCTAGGCATTCCTTTCACCCTTGGGATACCCCCCGTAGTGGGATCGACCCATGCTTGGTGGTTCTTCGACTGTTGGGCTACCACCCTTCAATAAGGAACTTACTATATCTTTCAATTACTTTTGAGATGATTCTTTTGGGTAGTGATAATATTGGAGCTGTAGGACCATAGATATAGCATGTGACATGTATAGAACTATACAAGACAATACCATAATAAAAAGTGTATGTTACATAAATAATCAAATGCGTAGGAGATGAAATAACTCATGAACTTTGTTTAGCAGAATACCATAATGAAAAGAGTAGGTTATACAAATAATGAAATGCGTAGGAGATGAAACAACACATGAACTTTACTTAGCCAGAAAGAACTCATGTATCTTGGTATCCAAGTATGTATGCAGATTTGCAAATGACTATGTATGGAAGCATATGAATATGCAAATGAGTGGAGATGTAGTTTTTTGTTATGTCGGAGTTGGTATGTACCTTTATGTACCAAGGAAGAATCTAGATTTTATGCCAATGTAACACGAAATTGTGTAGCCTTACATATCTCGTTGTACGACCTGGTGATTACCTCAAAGTAACCTTCTTTTTCTCCAAATACTTATCTACAATATAGTAGGTGATAAAACTAGTATTAGTAGCTAATAAACATATTTTTGCAGCCCAATCTCATAAAAAATAACACATTGGCAGCAAATGTGTAATTATCAATCCGAGCATATACTTTCAACCTTTCCGTCTCTAATCATAATTTCTATTACACATTCTTATATATATATATATATATATATATATATTATGTGCAGATTATTTTAGTTCCATAATAGTCTCACAACAGCCCAAAAAGAACATAACAATTATACACAACATACAAGTAGGCAGCGTAACATTATGTCCCTTCACTACATTTTGACGTCAACAACCCCAAACTTGTTCCAATATTAACCAAACTGCCCCAATATATTTACACATAAAAGCAATCCTAAAATAGTCTAAAAACAGTTCATAAAATAGGTGGAGGACATGAGACCATAGTCCTTAATCAATTAGCCCATAATTTCTACTAACAATACATTTAGGATAACACACTAAGACTCGATTGTTTATGTAGAATAAAATAGTGCAGCGACCTTTCTACATCATCACAAACTAAAATTCATTAAGAAAAGCAACCTCCCTTCATAATCAAGCCAATGAAGAAGAGAAAATCTCCCAAACAAACAAGAAATATGTACAACAATCTTTGCAACGTATGTTGTCAAAAATTTCAACGCAAGTATAACCAGCCTAGCCTCTTATTTTTTATAAGAAAATAATACTAAGCACATTGGTATCTTTACTTAAATTTACCTCCAAGGTGTAGGGCTTCACGAAGAACACTAGAAGTCTCTTGTGGCTGCTTTGCAATGTTAATAAAGAGTAGAGAGAAAGCATTGAAAAATCTGATTTTTTCCCTAGTTGAAATGTCTTAAATGTGCTACTTTTAAGCCCTTTTAAAGGGACAAGCTTGGCTGAATTTCTTGTGTATTTTAAACCTTATATTATAAAGGTGGTGATGCAGTAGCTTGGACTTTTCACATATGCCTAAATGGGTCTTAAATTGTTGGGCCTTGGCTGCCCACTTTTCCCCTTTCTCTTTACTTAGTTTGGAACCAAACCATCATGTGAATGGTGAATGTACTTGAGCCCTTGTATTATTTATCTTGGGCAAAATATTGTCAGGGCTAAAGTTACACCCTTAACACAAACTTTATTCATTATCGAACTTGGACAGATTCGACGTCGGGCCTCATCTCCGTCTAGCTCGCAAATTTAAGCTAAAAAAGTAGGTGACTCACCAACTAACTTCCTACGTCCTACAACTATCTCACTTTTCTCACATCATTTAAGGCGACGATCTCTTCAATTTGAATTAAAACATAGATACACTCGACCCTCTTAAGCGTTAGAGATATATATCGCCGTTCTAATTTGAGATTCAAACACTTTTAAAAATGGGAGCTAATTTGAGTAAGACATATCATGTTTCATATGTATAGGACTAGTATACATAGTATGTGGGTTGTTACATCCTCCCCCCTTTGTCTAACAAACCCAACAAGTGCCCAAAAATGTGCCTCGAAAATGCCCATAATCATAATTTCCTTATATCTCAAAAACCATGTGTGATACCGAAAATACTACTTTATATTCATTATCAGAGGAAAAATTGAGTGGAGAGTGGGTCTAACCCTAATTTTAGAGCAATCGTATCAAAATTTGAAAATCATAAAATGCCATTTCTAGAGAGGTTTCTGCGCCCCTAGTACGACGGGTCAAGGGTGCGCCTCTGTGTTTTTTGTGTCAATTTTTTTATCTTGGTCCAACGCTTTCAGGACTTGGTCATAAACCTCCCCATGCATAAAAATACCTATACTTAGCTATATTTCACCTTCATATCATACAAGACATTCCTCAATACTCTTTCAAACACATAGACAAATATTTCACTCAAAATTCAAGTGCCAAATCTCATTCCGGATCATAAGGACTTCACTCAAGCTTTAATTTCTCATCTCAATCTTCATCAAGTAGTTCTCCAAAGCTAAGGTATGCCGGTTTCAGCCATTGGGTCCTTTTACCCATGGTACCCAAGCTTCATTCTTACCTAAATTACATGTTTCTAAGTTTATTTTACTTATGGACCTTCTATTATGAATTTGACTATGAACTATGTTGGGGTTTTGTAAAAGTGTGACTATTTATTCATGTTTTGAGCCATGAATCTAAGATCTATTATGAGTTTTGATAAGGTGACTATGAACTATGTTGGGATTTTATAAAAATGTGACTGTTTATGCATGTTTTGAGCTATGAATCTATGATCTATGATGAGTTTCGAGGAGGGCTTTCAATGTATTTTGCAAGGTGGTATTACCAAGTGTTGGTGGGTTGATTTACTTTAATTTTCTTGCATGATTTCACTCTTTAATTGCATGATTTTACACTAGAATGACATACCCACCAAGTGTTTGATAAAATGTCCCGTTTAGGGTTCTTGAGCTATTGATGATCCACTGTATGCCCTATGACTTGTATGGCTTTATGGTGATGAAAGGATGGTATATATGTGTTTATATTGATAAAAAGTATCTATAGTGTTGCAAGTTGACCACAGCTAGTCAAGGGGGCTATAACTCAAACACCAAGGATGGTGGGGTGAGACTACCATCAACCAATTGAGGGGTTGATAAATCAATAACCAAGGATGGCGGGGTGAGACCACCATCAACCAATTGAGTGGTTGATAAATCATTAAAAAGGGTATTCCCTCAAGATGAAAGACTACCATCAACCAATTGAGGGGTTGATAAATCAATAACCAAGGATGGCGGGGTGAGACCACCATCAACCAATTGAGGGGTTGATAAATCAATAACCAAGGATGGCAGAGTGAGACAACCATCAACCAATTGAAGGGTTGATACCTCAATCACCATGGATAGTGGGGTGAGACCACCATTAACCAATTGAGGGGTTGATACCTCAATTGCCTCTCCAAAGGAGTGGTAGGCCTTGGATATAATGGTCTCTTACTACACATGTAATATTTTCTATACAAGCATCTTTTATTTCAGGAATCACTCATGCATGCTAGATAACGACCTGACCCAACATTGTGAAGTATTGTCTGCTCTTGAGCCTAGCCCATCACTGATTTATCCCTTTGGGCTCACCCCAAAAGGTGCCTTACAGTATATAGACCAATTTGTTTACTTATATACCCAGCCTCTCTCTTGTATTTTGCGGATGTGGGACTTCTCATCTCA
>DF367436.1:0-16707 GCA_000787875.1 Solanum virginianum | reverse complement strand
ATCGATTTTTTCAATTTCCATCGAAAAAAATTTTAAAAATATAAGTGTAAGTCCGCGTCCCTGGCATGTCGCTCCTTGAGCATGCACCGACACTGTTTCAGAATTAATTACGAAAACTTATATTTTGACTTAGTCGCTCTAAAAATTGAAGAGATCATTTATCCACTCAATTTTTTGTGCTGATCGCAAATCTGGCCTCGAATTTTTCATCAGAGCTTGGAAAACATGTTATGCACACAATTTCACTCTAGGGGTATTTCGATAATTTCACGAGATTTACAAGTACACCCCTAAATTCTTGCTAAGTTAAGAGACATTCTTAAGGCTTTGTGGTAGATTGGGAGTGCTTTTTAGTTTAAAGGTGTGAGGTGTCAAAATGAGCCCCAATGTAGGTAAATCCCCCCAATCCGCCCAACATTTTATGGGTCGAGCTCAGGATAAAGGGTTATTTACATAAATAATATATTTTTTAATCTAAATTACGAGTTTTAGCATAATTTTAATTCTTGCCAAATATAATTATACTTTTGTTACCAAAAATAGCAAAGAAAAGGAGAAGGAGAAGGAAAAGGAGAAGGAGAAGGAGAAAGAAAAAGACAACATTTCTCTTCCCTTTCTCTTTAATACTCTTTCTCTTTCTCTCTCTCTTTCTTTCCAATATATTAATTAATTTTTAATTTAAAATTTAATTTTAGATTGAATATTACGCAAATAATATTTTTACTATTCCTTAAATTAGAAATTTATTTTATGTAAATATATATATAATGCACTAACACAATTTTAATATATTAAAACATTTTAAATTCAATAAATAATACATATTATAAGTATTATGTGTGAATTTTAAATATTTTAGTATGATTTAATTAATTTTATATTATTAAAAAATTATTTTAATATCATTAATAAGAGAAAATAATAAAAAATAACTATAATATGTTTTAAATTCAATAAATAATACATATTATAAGTATTATGTGTGAATTTTAAATATGATTTAATCAATTTTATATTATTAAAAAATATATTATATTTATTGAAATAATAATAATAATAAAATTTATAATAATATATAATATTAAAAATGATGAGTTAAATGGGGAGGGAGAGAGAAAAGAGAATTTTTTTTTTAAAAAAAAAAACGTCAGCCAAGAAAAGAAAAAAGAAGAGAAGAAAGAGAAAGAGAAAGGAAAAAAGAAAGGAAAAGAGAAAGAGGAGAAAGAGAAAGAAAAAGAAAAAAGATTTTTTATAATTTATTAATAAAATATGTTATAGATCGTAATAAATAAAAAGTACCTTAAAAAGGGTAATATTTGATATATAATATATTATTATGTAAATATTTCTAATTTTAATTGGGCTCAATCTCAACTCATTCAAATCTTAACTCATATCAAAAGAATCCTCAATTGAGCCCAATTTAATCTTCAATTTCAACATGTTCTAAGACTCTTTACTTACATTGATATAATTTATGTTTTCTATCTATTTTATATTTTCTATCATTCATCTATCAATTTGTAACTTTTGATTTTATTTTTTGAGTTGAAATTCAAATTGTGATTATAAAAAATAAATAATAATATGTTAAAATTATTGAAATTGAGCGGGTCAAATTGGGCGAGTCATGACCCAATTCGAATTTTAGCTCATTTAAACCCAACTTATTTGAGCCCAAAGTTTGGGGGGAGGGGGGAGGGAGATTATAACCCAACCTAATTTCTATTTCAACCTATTTTAATATTCTCAATTTCAATCCTACCCGCCCGTTTGATGCCCATAATTTATTTAGTCAAATAAAAATATTTTTAAAATTGTCAATTAGTTTTAAGATAAAATAATAACTTACCTCTCTATGATAAAAAAAAATTGAAATGGAAGTTCTATTTTAGATTAGTTGGTGCAAAAAACAAACACTGCATCTGGCACTTCTATGTGACAAAAATAACGAAACTAGATACACGTTTACTTTCATTTGATGGTCAACGGCAAATCGACAAGCTAAGAACGACAATTCTAAATGTGTTTAGTTAACTATTCATCTGCCCCCACTACAAAAATCACTAGATCCAAACTTAACAACATAATTTTCATGCAGAAAACGAATAGTACTTTGTTTGGTTAACGAAGTGAGATGTTTGGTCGAGTCCTAACAGACACATATAGTTCAAGATGCGGTGCAGGCTCATACATTTCCATATCTTATTCAGTTGATACCAAAAAGAAAGCTGATCGACAAACAGGAAGAAAACTACCTTAAAAGGGTATCTGACCCAGATGGAAAGCACTTTCCAGATTTCTTTCTCAATCATGAATCGCTCATGGCTTGGTATGTTAAATGTCACGAGCTTTTTTGTTTTCATGCCCAAGGGTTTACAGGTGTGTAATTCCCATAATGATGAGAATCACACAAAAACAAAATAGCAATAAACAACAAAAGAATCAGAGTTCTTTTGGCAAAATTATTTTGCCTGGTGTAGGAAGCTACAGAATTGACAAGGGGATCAAACAACATATTTTCCCGGCTACAACGACAAGGAAATACATGCTCTACAAGGCATATGAGGAGTTGCATGATCTCACTTTAGTTTCAATTGTTTTTGAATCAAAGCTTCAGAATGTATCTGAATTGCACCAGTTCATGTAATCATACTTGTCTCCTGGCACGAGATGCTAAGGCAAGCAGAATCTTTTTTCTCGGACCCTACAAATTTAGACATCTCTTTAGGAAAAGCTAGGAAATAAAAAAAAAAAAAACATTATCTGAGAACTGTTGAACCAATAAAGCAAAAGGGTTAAAAGACAAGTATATTTTGATGCATGCCAAACTATACGTATGTCATATGGAAAAACTGTTTCTTATTCCCAGTCCCTTTCCTTTTGACTTACATCCACAAGATCGTGGATGTCGGGCTGAGAATAAGCTGAAGACAAAAGAAAGGCCCCTGAGCTCCCTATGTCATTTATCAGGTGTAGATATGAAAGCTGTCCTCCTCTTTCCAAATGAATGGCTACTTCACTTTATATAGTTACAGGAGAAGGAATAACATATGTAACTTAAAAATATACATACATTGAGGGAACATACACAGATCAATGTATTTTTTTTCCTAGAACAGATTAAAGAAAAAGCTGTAATTGTGAAAATGGCCCCATTTAACTTTTGTATCGTGTAACATATTTCAATGATTTCCTAGACGAAAGGTGAATACATTTTTGAGAGAAGCTTAAAGAAGAGGTGAACTTCAATTTAAACATATGAGTGCCAGACAAGGAAGAAAGAATCCAATTAAGCAGATGGGAAAATGCATACAGTAAATTAACAACCCAAAAAATGTGAGAACAAGAAAAGAAACACTCGTACATACAACAAAAGCCAGAGCATTCAACTGAGAATACTAGGTCTTCGAGAATGATCAAATATCACATTTGATGAGAAACATACCATGGGTACTCCCAACTCTTTCAGATCATTGTCACCCATCTGCTTCAGTGAATACAAATCCACCTGCAGCACAGTACAAGGTAAATATGCATAATGGCTGAAAAGAATTTACACTATGATTAATCAACTATTCAATAGAGACAGACACATTAACACATTGGAGACGAAAAATGAGTGAACTGAGTTTAAGGGACACATCAAATCAGCAAATCGAGTCCAACACATCAGAAAACATGAATAGATACTCCTAAACCAACCCTTCTCTGAGACTATCCATAGTTCCATACGCGAAAGACATTCACATCTATACTTGACAGACAAATGACTTGAGAGAGTTACAGCCAGCAGAGCTTCAATACAGTAGCCACAACCTCAAGACAGATTCCTCATCCAAATTCCAAAATTTTACACCATACACGCTAAGGTTACAATTTACAACAATAGAGTAAGGCCATTAAATACAGACACACACTATGGGGGCGAGGCTTTGCCCTGGAAAGGCTCATGTTGACACTACTCCTTGGAACAATGCATAGAAAAACAGCATGCCCTTTCTCCAGCAAAGAAACCACCTTTCTCGAAGTTGCTTGCCAATTTTTAGTTGCCCTTAAAAGTCACCATGCCTACTTCACTCTAATCGCTCTCGTCCAACACATAACACTATCACTGGCAAATTCTAGTTCTGAATCCAGTCTCATTACATGGCGAAGACATTGCAAATAAGCGTGTTGCTTTAAGCTTATGTTCCCCCGGGCCAACCTTAACAGTTCAATCTTCTGGTATTCTGTCTCACACTGACTAGAAAAGAAGAATGTTACCACTCCATGCTTAACTTCGGTCACGCAAATTGTTCAATCCTTAACTTCACTCTGAATGGTCTCTTGGTCTATGTTGCTCAAAATTTCATCAGGTGTGTGTAGAATCCTTCAAAAGTAGTGCATTTTGAAGGACCCAACATGGATGTGGCAACTTTTTTTGAGTCCGAGCAACTTAGCTCTTGGTTTCTGTAGAATGCTTACAATGCTTTACAACCACAACCACTAATTTCTACCAAACTACTAACACATAAAATGAAATTCACCATAAAATGATTACTCATCTAGCATTGTTCATTTCCCTGATCCGGGCCAGGGCAGAAGTAGGGGATATTTTCATTTCTTGGATAAAATGAACTTCGAAAGTACTTTGGTGCATCAATCGCAAAAACGGAAACTAGAAGCCGGTATTCTCTCTCACTTGGGCATCAAGTAGATATGAACTCTATATATTTCTCGAAAGTTCAATACTTACAGCAAGTAACCATATTGAGTAGCTTGAATGCAAAACCCAATCCACAAGATCTTATACCTGAATCCGAGCTGTATAGATCTTCTACAAGTTTTGAGCAAATAAATATTGCAGTGTTTTGATGGTATATATAGCATTCATTAATGCATGCCTTGATTGCTAATCTTGAACATGCAATGATGCTTAATATTAACAAAGATGAGATTAATAGATTCAGTAATATTGCAACTGAAACGATAGTAGCAGGTGATGGACATACTTCCTCAGCCTTGAAATGGATAGCATATTTCTCTAGACCCAATGAGTGCAAAAAGCTATCAACAGTAGGTTGATCCTCAACCTGCAGAAAAGGAAAGAGAGAGAACTTTTAGTAACAAGTAAACCAAATTCTTTTTAACTTCTTACCTCCAAATGTTTATCCATCGTGCTTAGTATGCAATATATCAAGACAAGGCTGTGGCCTAATTTTCCAGACAAGAATGTAGAAATGTATAATCACGTTATAGCCAAGTATAGCATCTTATCTTGGACAGGAATGAGAATACAAGCTCCATAGTTCCAGTATCCAACATCAAATTTTTGCAAGGCCTGGTGAGGTTTGTCTAATTTATAGGTGAATAACTTGTTACAGAATAATAAAGTCGAGAAGGTCCAAAGTGCACAAACACCAAAATCTTGATGGCAGTAGTAGTTTGAGGCCCTTGGAATAGGATATATGATGTTTGATTACCAGGAGAAAATCTCACCATATAATCATCTAAGCTATCATATGACTGAATATGAAATTTCAGTAAAAGAGGAAACAACAAAAAAGTAAAAAGTCGAGTAGAATGTACCGCATATGAGCTTTTCTGCACTAGACTCCGTGATTGAGGGATTGGGGCATGCAAAGGTGCAACAGCCTTTCCTGGACCGGCAGATTGGGATGTATTTGACAGGTAACCTGCAGAAGGCATGGGGCGTGAAAGCTCAGACACATCTTTCCTTGTGTATGAACTGAGTCTCGGGTCATCATAAGGCGTCACTGGAGGTCTTCTCCGCGGTTCCTCCCCTCTCCTTGGTGGTGAACTACCTCTAGAAGAATTAAGAACTCCATCAGGTGATCTTCGCCTTAAACGATCCAGTGTCCAAGGAGAATAAGAATTCCTTATTGAGTCCATCAGAGGTAAAGCATCTGCATTTCTTGTGGAGGGAGCTCGTCCCAGTATGCTCATACTCCTTGATTCGGGTGCATTATATCTAACATCCTTTAGCTCTGGACGATGCCCTCGAAAATCCCTGGCTTCAGGCATGTACTGTCTTGAATCTTTGATTTCAGGCAAATACTGTCTAGAACCTCTTGAATCAAGCATATGCTGTCTATCATCCCTTGGCTCAGGTACTCGTGATCTATTATCCCTTGGCTCAGGTACTCGTGGTCTATTATCCCTCGGCTCAGATACTCGTGGTCTATCATCCCTCGGCTCAGGTACTCGTGGTCTATTATCCCTTGGATCAGGTATGTGCTGCCGTGAACTAGGTTTTGCTGTTGAAGTCTGAGAAGGCCTTGATAGGAAATCACGAAGATCCACCCCATTCTGCTGTCCATTGCTTTGACCTCGGTCAAGTGCAATTTTCCGCATGATTTTATATCGCAGGTCATCTTTACCAAGCTGACCATCTTCATATAATTGTAAGGAACGAAATTAGCAATCTTGAATTTGGTTGTATATGCAACAAACATGAACATGAAGTGGAGAAGCAGTGAAATAATTACCATCAAAGCCACTAGAGGGACCAGAGCCCAATCTACTTCCATCTCCTCGCTGACTGCAAAATATGAATTGTGGATATTGTGTGTGAAAGCATAGAAATTATTCCTACAGAGGGGTTGCAATCACCTAATTTCAACAAACAACAAGATACAGAATAATCCCACAGGGGGTCTAGGGAGGGTAGTGTATACACAGGCCTTACCCCTCGAGGTTGTTTTCGATAGATCTTTGACTCAAGTAAAAACAGTAGAAAATAGTTTGAAAAAAGTAACAACGGGAGTGAAGAAGCAAACACAAAATGCTAAAAAAAGCATGACAATGCATACTAAAATTGGACCAGTCACTACCACAAAACAATAGGATAATCAAGGTACAATCACCTCATTCCATTCATAGGAAACGTTGTTTCAATGTTTAGATTACTACACTAACAGTTATGTGGTAAATTTCATTTTACATTTAAATTAATTAACCATTAATTTATTCTTCTTTTTTTCTTTGAATTAAAGAAAGGTATTAATCTAAGGCAGAAGAAAAAAGCGGAATATTCAAGCATAAAGATAGGGAAAGAAGAGACAGAAGAAAGGGTGGAAAGTGAGGAAGAAAGAGATGCATAAGGACAATCATTGGTTTCCTCCCATTCACAAAATGTTTTAAATTCAGTATGTTGCCACAAATAACGCTAAACTCAGCATACAAGGTAAAACAAAAAGATAAAATCACACAACTAAATATTATGAGGAAAATGGTAGAGAGTTCACCGTTTATGATTGAATTCTGTTGTTGAATCTGCAGCGGTACCTAGTCTATCTCTGACAGACCGTTTATTCCCAACTGCTGGCCCTGAATTAGGATAGGGATGATCTAATAGAGGCCCTGCCTTCTTTACCACCTTTCAATTTACAATGAGACCACACATGAATAGCCAAAATCAAAACTTTATCACAACGAAAATCAAAATACTCAAAAACATCTCCATAACACTATTTCAATAACACAATGTAACCCTATCCCTTCCAAACCTAACAATGAAACATTCAAAGATAAATTCACTTTTGATTTTCTGATCAGTAACATACTAACATTGAAAGATAAATTCACCTCATTAGCATGATATAGAGCTCTCTGCTACAATAACAAGTAATTGGTAAATATAACATGAAAATAATTTTTAAAAATTGCAAACTAGGTGATTCTTCCCATATGTCCTAGAGTTACATAATACCTATTGCAGGCAAGTGGTGCCAGATATCCATGGAATTAGTCGAGGTGCAGGAAGCTTACCAGGACACCCCGGTCATTTAGAAAAATGCAATAACAAACTACTTCTACAGAGAATATCCTCCGCAACAGATACCACAGCATCATTCGACATTTCTAAATATAAATGACCACAAATTAAACAAAAAAATTCACACAACTGATGAAACAGCATTGTTTCTCCATGTACGAATTTCCTTACGGTCTTCTGAGCATAGGAAGTTGAAAAACACAAAAAGCAATCAAAGGAAAAACCAAAGAGAGACGCGCACACACTCAAGCATGTGTGCATCCTATGGACTTACCTGACCGCTGCGTCCTAGGGTGATTGTAACTCGAGAGCTCGAAGTCTCCGCCATTTTAACAACTCTGAAACCCTAGATCGGCAATCAACGTATAGGCCGTAACCGTACAGCAACAGCATGCAACATCAAAAATCCTTAAGAAATGGCGAAAGCAGCAAATCCGTTACGAAACTTGAAAAATCGGGCTTTAGGGTTTCACTGCGAGAGATGTAAGGTGGTAGGGGGTGGTGGGATGGGGGAAGAGAGAGGGTCTGTCTTACTCTGTGTGTGTTTTTGGTGCCAAGTGTCAATAGATCAGTGAACGCGCACGTGACGACCGAGCGCGTACGTGGGCTTTGAAAAAAAAAAAAGATGAAGGTGCAACTTATGTTCGGGCCTTCCTTAAATGGGCTTTGTAGCTTTTATCTTTTGAGCAATGTACATGGAATAGTCCAATTTAGGGTCTTTATTTAAGTTATAGCCAATTATATGTTTAGCCTCTTTGAGATCAAATTCCACCATTCACTACTTAAGTTGCAAAAATTTATGTTTGAAGTTCAGCAGCAAACTTTCAAAAAAGAAAATTGATTGTCCTAAAGTAGCAGGATTATTTGGCAAAGAAAAATTGGATATGTGTGAACTTATCCATTTATGACTAAGGATGCTTACAAGAGTTAGAGCCTATGGAAAGTTGTAAAGCTATATAGGGACATCTCAATACTATTCATGGTCTAAAGCAAAAATTTAATGAGAGATCTAATTTTGTTGAATTTGTAATGGTGCTTAGTCTATCTCCTAATAATTCTTTTTCAATTGATAATATACTCAATTCATTCAATCTCTCTTGCGATATTGGTGAAAAATAAAAGTAGAAATGATCAAACCTGATAAAAAAATTAAAGACTAGATTCTAAGATGTATTATAATTTATTCTCTGAAATACTTGTCTCAAAGCTTGAAATTTGAGAAAGAGCAACAAATGGTACACAAACACTCACAACATTTTCTTATTCTCTTTTATTAGAATATAATAGAATTCAATGATTTATCTTTGAGTAATGAAAATATGGAGGAAGTAAGAAAAAAATTATCGACTTTGAATATAAAGTCCAAAGATGTCTTATGAAAGAGTATTAGTTGTTGGTTGTTGTAGTTAGTTATTAGTTGCAAGCTTGGATTATTGAATCTCTTCAATACATCTAGCTTAAGGGGGAGTATTGGAAGATTGACTAATTAGTTAGTTATTAGTTGCTGTAGTTAGTTGCACTTTACACCTAATTAGTAAATATCTAGTTAGTTAATTAGTTAGTTAGGATGGATTAGAGGTGTGATTATGTGAGGTGAGACATATGGTAGTTACCATACACTACCAAGCAAGTTGTACATATATACAACTCTACACAGTAACAAAGAAGTAATAAGAACATTTCTTCTTCTCCAATTCAATCCTCAATTTGTGCTTCCTTTTCCTTTCTGAATCTTCTTCATGGTATCAAAGCAATCACGAATCAAGCATTGACTCAGCTCAATTGACTTCTTGATAGCTCAAAATCAATGGCAGAATCCACAGCTAATGCCATCATGGACAGTGCAAATCCAATCGAAACCCTCAATCAGATTGAGAGGAGACGCAATCATCTGTTGTATTTACACAACTCAGATACTCCAGGGTGTGTTCTCACTACTGTGTAACTCACAGGGACAGAGAACTACTCACTGTGGAGCCGGTTGATATTAATCAATCTTTGAGCTAAGAGCAAGTTGGGTTTCGTACTTGGAACCTGCAGAAGAGGTGACTACAAAGGAGAAATGGAGGAACAAGGGAAAAAATGCAATGCATTTGTGCTTGCATGGATCATGAACATCGTGTCAAAGGAACTTCTCAGTAGCATCGTATATGCGACAGATGCAGCAATGGTGTGGGCTGATCTGAAGGAGAGGTTTGACAAAGTTCATGGATCTAGAGGCTACCAAGTGCATAGGAAAATTTGTACAATTAGCCAAGGTAACATGTCAGTTTCCACTTATTTTTCGAAGTTCAGGTTACTCTGGGATGAGTTTGATTTTCTAGTTCCCCCACCTTCATGTAGTTATGACAAATCTAGAACTTATGTTGATCACCTAACATGTCTGAGACTGTTTGCATTCTTAATGGGATTGAATAAGGTGTATGCTCATGCCCGTAGTCAAATCCTAATGATAAGCCCTTTACCTAGTGTTGGTAAGGCTTATGCAATGATTATGGCAGATAAAGGGCAAAGGTTGACTGCTAGTTCACATATAGGAAGCAATGTGCCAGAACAGCTTGCCTTATATGCAGGGAAAGGAAATTTTCCTAAGAAGTTTCAGCTCAGGAAGAAGAACTGGGATCAAATTTGTGATTACTACAAGCTTTAGGGTCATGTAAGGGAGGAGTATTATAGGCTGAATGGATATCCTCCTGACTGAAAGTTTAAGAAGAAGTCAGGAATATCAACAAACCTGATGCAGAATAGTAGCCATCATGATGCTGAGAACCATTCGAAGCAGAACAGCAGGCATCATGATGCTGTGAATCATGTTGCTGCTAACAAAAATAAAACAGAATTGGGAGATGATTTTGCTCATATTGCTCCTGTGATGAAAGGGAAAACCATTAAATCTGGTCCAATCATATCCACACAGCCAACCTTTACTCTAAGCCAATACAACAGGATTCTGCATATATTAGAGAGGGAAGAAGCAGGTGTAGGATCAAGCAAGGCATTGGACAATATGGCTAATATGGCAGGTATGATCATTACACCTAATGCTTTATCTGTGAGTAATGATAGTACACAGATTAAGACTGAAAAAGGAAGAAAAACTGGATAGTTGACTCAGGTGCTATATGTCATATGACATATAAATTGGATAAACTCTGTCATTCATCTAGTTGTGACAATAAAATGGTGTATCTGCCTAATGGTAAAGCTGCACAAGTATCACACACTAGTTATTGTAGTACAGGGGATGGAAGAGTATTAAATAATGTGTTGGTGGTGCCTGTATTCAAGCATAATCTGCTTTTAGTGTCTAAACTGACAAGACAATTGAATTGCTCAGTTAATTTCTTCCCTGAGTTCTTTGTACTTCAGGACCTCTTCAATGGAAAGATGAAGGGGATTGGTAAGGAAGTTGATGGCTTGTACTATCTTCCTGCTGCATTGCAATGTAAAGAAAGTAATGGTGATCCAGCAGTGTTAATGGCACAATGCTCCAATACAGACAAGTCACTATGGCACAACAGATTAGGTCATCCTTCTACAAAGGTGTTACAACATCTATTCATAGATAAGAACTTTAGTGATAGTGATGAATGTAATAAGTGCTCTATTTGTCCACTTGCTAAACAGACTAGATTACCTTTTCACTTGAGTATGTCTAGAGGACTAGCTATTTTTGATTTGATACATTTGGATGTATGGGGACCTTACAGGATTGCTACTCATAATGGTTTCAGATTTTTTCTTACAATAGTTGATGATCACTCAAGAATGTGTTGGTTGTATCTTCTGAAATTGAAAGGTGATGTGTATTCAGTGTTAAAATCTTTCATAACACTAGTGAAAACTCAATTTAATAGTACTGTCAAGAAGGTAAGAACTAATAGTGGGACTGGATTCTTTAACAATGAATGTTGTAGTTTGTTGAGGTCTCTTGGTATTGTTTATAAAAGCAGTTGTCCATATACTCCACAACAAAATGGAGTTGTTGAAAGAAAGCATAGGCATATACTTGTGGTGGCTAGGGCGATCAGATTTCAAGGCAATATTCCTATCAGATTTTGGGGGGAGTGTATATTAGCTGTTGTGTATTTGATAAATAGACTTTCCACTCCAGTTCTAAAAGGTAAATCTCCATATGAACAGTTTCATGAACACAAAGCAAACATTGAACACTTGAGAACTATAGGTTGTTTGTGCTATGCAACCAAGGTAATCAAACAAGACAATTTTTCCCTTAGAGCAGAAGTTTGTGCACTGATGGGGTATTCACCAACTCAAAAAGGATATCTGCTGTATAGTTTGTCTCAGAGAAAGCTTCTCATCAGCAGGGATGTTATATTCAGAGAAGACATATTTCCTTTCAAACAGGTTATCAACAGACAGCAACCATTATTTCCTGCTGAACCAGTTGCAACATCAGATGATTTTCCCATATGTAATGAGGATAGGGAGCTACCGGTACCTATCTCTGCAGATGATGCACACTTAGAAGGTGATTCCATGGTTATGAGTGATGCCTTGCCAATAAGTGATGCCTTGCCAGAACCAGCGGCTACCTCTAATGAAGGACATGTGGCTCAAACTGATGTCACTATTACAAATGAACTGATGTCTACAAGAAATGGGGAGGTTCCAATCAGAAAGTCTACTAGAACACCTCATCCTCCTATCTGGATGAGAGACTATGTAACTCAAGTTTCAAAATCTCACTGTCACTCTCAAAGCAACTATACTACTAGAACACCTTATCCTCCTATCTGGATGAGAGATTATGTAACTCAAGCTTCCAAATCTCATTGTCACTCTCAAAGTAACTATGTGTCTTATGACAATATATCCTCCAAATACACAGCCTACCTGTCTATGTTTTCTGCAGATGTTGAGCCTAGGACCTTTGAGGAAGCAATCAAGGACAAGAGGTGGATTCATGCTATGCAATAGGAGTAAGGCTATTCCCAGAGCCACCTGGACTATTCTTTATTCACAAAGAAGAGGGGTACTTGTATGGTCATAATCTTAGTACATGTTGATGACCTGTTAATCACAGGGAATGATGCAGGATTGATAGAAGAAACCAAATATACTTGACACAGTCATTTCAAGATTAAAGACTTGGGTGAGCTTGAGTACTTCTTGGGCATTGAGTTCCTGAGATCAAGCGAAGGTATTGTGATGAACCAAAGAAAGTATGCACTTGAATTGATAGCTGAAGCAGGTTTGGAGAATGTTAAGCCTCACATGACACCTCTGGACTGCAACCAAAAATTAACTAGTGTTGAATATGCTGTAGACACACTGTATGAAGATATTTCAAGATATCAAAGACTGGTTGGCAAACTACTGTACCTCACCATTACAAGACCAGACATAGCTTTTGCAGTTCAGCTACTAAGCCAGTTCATGCAAACACCTAAGGTATCACATTGGAAGGCTGCACTGAGGGTAATCAGATACATCAAATTGGAACTAGTAAAGGGATTACTTATAAGCTCTGCTCAGAAATCACAGTTAAGTAGATATTGTGATGTAGATTGGGCAGCTTGTCCAAGCACTAGAAGATCAGTCACTGGTTTTGTTCTGAAATTTGGTGATTCTCCTATCTCCTGGAAGTCCAAGAAGCAACATACAGTGTCTAGGAGTTCCACAGAAGCAGAATACAGAAGTTTAGCTGCCTTGACAGCTAAGATTGTATGGGTCAGAAGCTTGTTCAAGGAATTGGGTATGATGCTGATAGAGCCAGCACTTATACACTGTGACAGCAAGTCAGCCTTATAGATTGCTGCCAATCCAGTATTTCATAACGCACAAAACACATAGAGATCAACTGCCACTTATACACTGTGACAACAAGATCCAGCAGGGCCTCATCAAGACCATCTATCTTAATACCAAGGACCAACAGGCTGATTTAATTACCAAAGTACTTGGGAGGACACAACATGACTCTTTATTAAATAGTTAGTTAATTAGTTAGTTAGGATGGATTAGAGGTGTGATTATGTGAGGTAAGATATATGGTAGTTACCATACACTACCAAGCAAGTTGTACATATATACAACTCTGCACAGTAACAAAGGAGTAATAAGAACATTTCTTCTTCTCCAATTCAGTCCTCAATTTGTGCTTCCTCTTCCTTTCTGAATCTTCTTCAAAGAGTTAAAAAGAAAACTTACTAAGTATTAAATAAATAAGAAGAAAGAGTGTATTGACAAAGTAAAAAGAAAAAGTAGATGTTAGAGAAAGAGTGAAAAATCTTCTGACAATTTTCAAGAAGTGAAAAAGATCAAAAGTAAATGGTTATACGAATAGTAAAATAGTAATAATTTTTCCTATATAAATTATCTTTCTATCAAAAAAATAACTAATATTTTGAAAGCTAAAAAAATCTACTCTATGTATAGATAATGATTGCTAAAAAGGAGCCCCTAAATTAGGGGCCTAAAGCTATTGCTTCACTTACTTCATCCAAGAGCCAGCCCTGAAGCTATAAGAAGATTTCGGTCATGATACTTATATTTTTTTTAATGTATTTAGACATTTTGAAGGCCAAGTGTATTGCAAATTTGTTTAGTTGGTCCAACCTGTATTCTGCTATTATGCAGAACAAATTCAAAATTTTATTAACTCACTAAGTCTAGCTTAGATAGTTTGTATCGTTAGCCAGAGATTTTTTGTAAGCTCAAATGTCATATTTTGTAATTCTTGAATCTTCTTGATACGATTATTAATATCACTAGCTTTATAAAAAAAATAACTTTAAAAGTGAGTATATGAAGTTAATTCCCAAGTCTAACTTCAAATATGTATTTAACTTAAGTTTTTAATAGTGGTGGAACATTAATCTTGTGCGAATTATTTACATTGACTATCTTTTTTGAAAAACTAGACATCAAATGGAAGCGTCCAAATAGGTTATCGATGTGCCATTGATACCCATATTTCGGATCTAAATAGCTTACATACATCCTATAATACACTTCATGTTTAATTTAATTTGTATTAGTAGTTTTAATACTCTCTCTGTCTCGATTCATGTGGCCTTTTTCATTTTTCGAGACTCAAATAGTTTATGTTATTTTTTGAATAAAATTTATATATTTGTAAACTACGGAAAAAATATTATAAGTCATAATAATTGATAATTCAAAATATTTAAAAGACATAAAAAAAAATTGCGATCAAAGATAAACTTATTTAAATCTTAAAATTCGAAAAGTATCATATAAATCGAGATGGATGGAGTAATTTGTTTGAATACCTAATAAAACTCCATTTGATTTTTACTAAGTTTAAAACATTTTTGTTGTTTGTTTATTTCTTATAATTTGTTTAAATACTTAATAAATATTGTTTTTTCTTATGAATGCTCAATATAACATATTAGTGGGATAATTATAATATATGGTCTTTTGATCAGTGTGTATTTCATATATAATCAAACTATATTAAGTTTTTGAGTGTATCTTAATGTCTATTTAGTGTATAGCTCATGTATAAGTAATCTATAATGTAGTAGTCAGCGTATATTTTATGAATTTTGGCAAGCGATACTATTTAGTCATTTCATGTATATTTTCTATAATTTTTGGCTATTTTACGTAAAAAAAAAAAAAGACTCAATTTATTGTAAGTATTTGAAGTTGTCTCAATTTCATATATACACAATAAAATAATTAATTTACAATAAATATAGCTATAATTTTTTTAATCCAAAATATCAAATCGCTAATATACCCACGCGAGAATCGTGGCTAAATGGGATAAAACCGTGAACAAAGGGGCTATAGGCTTAACAAAGCTTAATTCGGCCCAAGCCTCTTTTGCTTCTCTTTTTTTCTTTTTTGTTGAGAACTTTTTTCTGTTTGCTTTTCAATTACTGCGTTTTCTTTTCGAAAAAAAAAAAACAACTTTTTCTTTTTTCCTAAATCATTTTCCATTCAATTTATATTCATGTATCAATATATATACATAGTGTATAACATGTATATATGATGTATAAATAGTTATGTATTAAATATTTGATGTATTGATATTGTATAACTAGTCTACAAACATGTAATGATATTGTATAAATAATGCATACATGTGTGTCAATATTGTATATAATGTATAAATGTGTATCGATATTATATAGATAGCATATAAACATATATATATATATATATATATATATATATATAATGTACAAATAGTTATGAGTGTAAATGCAATGTATCGCTATTGGATAAATAAACATGTAACGTATCACTAGTATATAAATAAACATGCAATGTGTCGATATTATATAAATAATGTATAAATGTGTATAGATATTATATAAATAATATTGGTATTAATATTTATTTGCCTATCATGCAATCTCAACTTAATAAATAGAAGAATAAATAAAAAATAATAAGAAAACATAAATATTCATTTTTCAAAAAGAAGTGAAACAATAAGAGAAAGAAATTAAAAAGAGCAAGGGATTTTTTTTTTCTTTAAAAAAAAAAAGAGTAACAAAAAAATATAAACAACAATTTTTTTCAAAAAAAAAAAATTAATAGTACAACAAGAAAATTTTTTTAAAAAAGCAGTTATTTAGCTATGGTTTGACCGTGGCTAATAAAAAAGTAAAAATAATGCCAATCATGGCTAGATAGGGAATTTGGCCATTTGAAGTAATTTTGTAAGGCTTGTTCAGAAAAATGGTAAACAAATGTTATGGGCGACATTTTGCATAAATTTCTTCGAAAAATATCTCTTTTAAAAATATATAAACTGTTGTGAAATGGTAGAGAATAGAGTGTCTCCACCAAAGAGAGCTAAAGAGAACACACAATTTTAACGAGGTTCGATAAATAATGCCTACATCCTCGGATACTTCCACTACAAGGGAGATATTACAAGAGTAATATAAACTTTAAACTATGCAAAACTCTACTTA
>DF367437.1:4976-22053 GCA_000787875.1 Solanum virginianum | reverse complement strand
TTGGCAGTTTCACATTTATATAATGCCTGCTAAGTGCTAATGGAAATATATGAACTGTATTCACCCTTTCAACATAACCATGGATTGCTTGATTTCCAATAGCCATTTAACCATGGTAACGCATTCCATGGATTTGGCACGTAGCGTGTGACTGGAAAACTTTCAGATAAGGCATTATAGAATCATATATGTATGCAGAGTCTTCCTGCAGTATCCCAGGAAAATGAAGTTAAAACTTTAGAGTACCAGAGATTTAACTAAAATAAAGTTCTTTTTGAACCGCTGAAAAAAAAGTACCTGTGCTGAAATAGCTAAAGAGGCTAAGGTTTCAAGAGCTGCTTCTTTCATCATTGCCTTTCCTCTCTAGAATATGCAGCATAATTACTTGTTAAGCATGACAGTTAAAAACTTATGACATTACTATTATACACGTGAACGAATAAATATAGTGTCGATTGGTAAAGGTAACATTACCTGTAGAAACCCCAGTAATTTCTGTTGGATAGCAAACTCCTCCCACATCGGTGGAAGAGGATAAGTAGAACCTACTTAAATAGATTCAACCCAATCAATTAATATTAGGCCTTTTGGGAGATGTCCAAAAACAAATCCGTGAGGGCTTCTCCGACATCTTCCAAAGTGGACAATATCATACTAATGCGGGGTTGAGGTGAGGTGCGCGCGGTCCCTACAATTTAGTCAGCTGCACCTGTCTATACACAGGAGAGAGCATTAGTCGCAAACCGTATGTACTTGCAATGGACTAATTTTGATATGTCAAAAGGACTAGAAACAAGCAAATTATAGGGATCAAGAATGCAGTATATGAAGTGACTATATTACTCGAACCTGATGCTATTCGGTTGTTTAATCATTATGCTTTCAAGGACGAAACTCCAGATGAGCATACTAAGGAGCTGGTGTTGGAGGCAGTAAGGGATTATCAAAATCGTCCAATACTTCTATCAAAGCTGGAAGGAACTGCCAATGATACTCCTCTTGAAAACGCGGACTCAGATATGTTGATAACTGACCAATTGTATGAACTGTGCGGGCTCAGATACGTTGATAACTGACCAATTGTATGAACTGTAGCCCAACGTACTCTAGGATGGCTGTCATAAGTTAGGTTCACAATAGTGTGTGCAACTTTCTCCATCTCCAGTAACAATGCCTGGGAATTTCCAGACCAGAAATCAAACTCAAAAACCCAAAACAAGTGGAGTTTCTAGAGGGTAGTGTGTACGTAGATCTTACCCTACCTTGGGAGGTAGAGAGGTGGTTCCCAAGTAGAAAAGTACCTTTGAGCATCCTTCTGAAATAACCCCAGTTGCAGTAATGGCAGCATGTCGTGTTCTCCAATCTTCGTCATGCAAGAACTTGAACAAACACACAGGAACAATTACATTTCCCCCTAATGCCATTGCTAACCGTATTATATTGTGTAGAAGTAGTGGTAGAGTGGGATCTGAAGAGGATTCTATATGTCTAACTCCTATGTATAGATAAAAAATAATTTTAACAAACATTAATAATACTCATATTTTTTTTTGCCGAAGGAGGGTTTGGATGAATCCCCTGAGCATAAGGTGGCTTTCTCCATATAGAAGTCCCATTGATTGATAAGTCAATATTTAATTTATCACTAAACTAGTTTTAACTCTTTTTTGGAAAGTTATGCTTTCAGATTGACGAGTCAATATTTAATTTACCACCAAATTAGCTTATGAATTATGATGAGATATTCAATAATAGTAAAGAAAGAAGCACAAAAGATATAAATAGTTGTATTCGGGAGTGGATTCATGAGTGAAAGTTTATTCATTTTAAAAATAATTTTAAATTTTTATATAATACTAATAAAGTTTACAATAAAATATTTATAAATATTTAATACATTTCTTAATACATATATATAAGCTCACTATAAACTGTTAATACCTAAATTCATATATCATATTGTGGTAGTAAAACTTGTATAAAATGACAATTCATCCAACAAAGAGTAACAATCGATAGTTGAAATATCAAACTTATGAAAAATAATAAAAATAAAATATATTTTGACTATTAACTGATAAACTTAACCTTTTATATAAAGAAAAAAGAAAAATATATCACTCAACTACCAAAATTTATTCATCAATATCATCCATCAAGAGTCGGAATCACGTATGTAGTTGCCGTAATCCAAAGTGCCCATTTGTACCATTATATACCCAAAAAAACAACCAATTTTCACGCACCCCTGATTTGACACATGGCCTCCGATTAGAGGTCCACGTCACTTACCAGTCCCAGCAAATTAAAACCCATCCCAATTAAATTAACCCGACCCACTTCCTTTTTAACCCAAAACCAGTCAGCCCCCTTTGTCTTCTTCACTTCTCCAGCGAGGAGCTCCTAGCTCCGGTGAACCGGAGAAATTAGCGACGTAGATCCTGGATATTTGTTCTTTTCAGGTTGGTCGTTTGTTTTCTCTACTTAGATTTTGTGCATAATGTAAGAATGAGTCTCATATGGAGCGCAAAAGATAGAATTTTTTTGAAACTTTTTTGTATATAAATTTGTTTGATAATTGCTATTGTTCAGTGAAATGCCTCAAATTGAACTTGTGTTTCATAGAGTTTGAGTAAATAAATGCATGAAATTGAGGAATAGAACTCACAGACTGTCCATTGTGTGTGTGTGTCACTGTGCAGGGGGGGTAGGTGATCTTTGACGGAATATTTTTTAGCATGCGTACTGTTGTCTTTAGCTATTTTGGGAATGTGGGGAATGGGGGGAGTGGGTAAAACGACTATTGCAAGAGCTATTTTTGATACACTCTCACCTCAATTTCAGGGTGCATGTTTCCTGGCGGATGTAAAGGAAACAAACACAAATAAAATGCATTCTCTGCAAAATATCCTTCTCTCTAAACTGTTAAGGGAAGATATAAAAATATGTAAATGATAAGGAGGAAGGAAAGCGCCTGATGGCTCATAGACTTCGTTTTATGAAGGTTTTAGTTGTGCTTGATGACATTAATCATCATGATAATTGGGAGTATTTAGCAGGAGATCTTTGTTGGTTTGGCAGTGGAAGTAGAGTTATTGCAACAACTAGTAACAAGCAAATTATAGGGATCAAGAATGCAGTATATGAAGGAGATCTTCGTTGGTTTGGCAGTGGAAGTAGAGTTATTGCAATAACTAGAAACAAGCAAATTATAGGGATCAAGAATGCAGTATGTGAAGTGACTATATTACTCGAACCTGATGCTATTCGGTTGTTTAATCATTATGCTTTCAAGGACGAAACTCCAGATGAGCATACTAAGGAGCTGGTGTTGGAGGCAGTAAGTCATGCTAAAGGCCTTCCTTTAGCGTTGAAATTGTGGGGGATTATGTTACATAATCTAGATACAACTATGTGGAGAGAAGTCATAGACATGATAAAAAGAGAATCTAGCCCAGACATTGTTAAAAACCTCAAAATAAGTTTTGAAGGGTTGCAAGATGAAGAGAAGAATGTTTCTAGATATCACATGCTTCTTTAGAGGGAGGTGGAAAGATGAGACCATTGAAATTCTTGAGAGATACGATGCATACGCCCATATCAGATTTCATGGTCTAATTGAGAAATCACTTGTTTTCATATCTCAGGATTATACAATTCAAATGCATGACTTAATTCAAGACATGAGTAGATATGTGGTGAAAATGCAAAAAGATTCTGGAAAACCTACCAGACTATGGAGCGTTAAAGATTTTGAAGATGTGATGGTCAACAATATGTAAGTAGGCTAAATGCTACAATAAAATTCAGTTTTTTAATTTATATTTGTCTTATAATGTCAAGCCATGAATTAGTCTAAGCGCTGTTTAGTATGTTTAACCTAACTTCCATTCTTTGGATTAACTTGAAATTTGTACAATACTTTGTACATAAAAACTCAATTAGTAAATTTTTAAGCTAATATTACCCAACTATTTACTCTCAATAACCTTTTGTTAATAAAAATTCTCGAATGGAATAAATACAAGCTCTTAGGAGGGTCAAAACTTACCTAACAAATCCTTAGTACAGAGTTATAGATTGACATTAACTCTAGAGTACTTATCCTAACTAATGTTGTGATATTCAACTTCTTGTCAAAAAATGAAATAGAATTAATTACATAAAGCATTTCTCTTAAGCAATATATTTTTAAAGAAATGTCTAATTAGTATTTGTATCTTCAATTTTGTTAAAAGGCGCTAGCTCTTCAAGTGCAACAATAAATAATAGAAAATTGGACAAAAATTTGAGTGCGAGGATATATAGAGTAAGAAAATATTGGTAAGTTGGATTGTGTGTAGTTATGACTTGTTGACTCATGATCATTTTATAGGCGCCCATGGCAGTGGAAGTTATCTGGTTTAATCATTCTGGAAAAAAACTATGCTATAGCAAAGAGGCAATGAAAAATATGCAAAGACTTAGGATATTATGCATAGAAAGTAATGATCCAGAAGAAAGTGATGATCCTGAACAAAATGATGGTTCCATTGAATACCTTTCCAACAACTTGTGTTTGCTTGTCTTGTGTGGCTACCCTTGGAAGTTATTGCCACAAAATTTTAATCCCACAAGGCTTGTTAATCTTGAACTCCAGGAGAGTTTGTTGCGTCATTTATGGAATGGAACAAAGGTACCGTTATTAATTTATTTTTTATATATATTGTTTTCTGTTGTTATTATGGTTTTTAACCTCTGCGAATTGCATTTCCAACCTCCACAAATACTCAGTTTTCGGTAGTGAATACTTAGTGATATTAAAAGGGGCACATGTGTCTTATTCCGCGCCATCAATAGAGTCAACAAACGGACAGGGAAGGCAGCAAGGCATAGGTTGACTTGCGCCTTGCTGCCTTTTCCTTTTATTTTTATTCCGTTAACTGTTTCTTACAAAGTTTTGAAAGATTTGTTCTCTTTTTGTGGAGTATTATCAATAACAAAGATCCAAATATCAAAAGATAAAATACTCTTTAATAAACATAATTTTAAATCCGAAAGGACTCAAGTCATAAATTAAACGTTTTGAATTCGAGACTTAAAAATAAGTCGTTTTTAATAGTAATATTTTAACTTGTCAATTATTATAACTTATAGAACTTTCTGTGTAGTCTACATAAATTTTGTTTCAAAAAATTGGAAGATTTCATTTGCAATTTTTTTTTATCAAACTTAAATTATTTGACTCTTGAAAAATGAAAATGCCATATAAATTGGCTCATAGGGAATAGTTAATTAACTAAATACAGATATTACAAAATTAAATATTTGATTTTACTTATTATTATCATAAATATTACTCACTTTGTTCTTTATTAGTTTGTCATTAATTTGATATTCAAAATCTATATGAGATATACTATAATTAAATTAAATTAGCTCTAAAATAGCGAGATGTGAAGACCAATTTGGGTCCCATAATTGACCATAAAAAATCAGACCCAGTTACCTTTATTTGAGCCAAAATTTTAAAAATTGCATCGAATTTTTTATTATAATGTGTTTTGCCATTTTTAAGTGGTAATAATTAAAATTTTACTTCAAAATAAATTATAATATATATTTATGTGATAGCATAATAAATTAAGCTATATTTATTATATGAGTTCATAATAATTTTAATATTTTTAATTATATAAAATAAAATGAAATCTCAACCATTGAAAATTTAGGTGGGCAAATGGCAACCATCCGTCCAACTATTGAACATTATTGGACAGGATCCTTTCCCGTAAATTTGATCCCGAAATTAAAAGAAAAAATAAATGTGAATCAAATAATATTTTTTAAAAGATATTTTACCTTTTATTTATAATAAAATATTTTTATCTAATTTCTAAGCATATAATTTTCATATAAAGTAAAATAAACGATTTCTAGGTTTGCATGTTGAGAGATAATCTAAACATCTCATTTACTATTTTACTCATTTTTCATCATTCTTTTTGTTTTGATTAGCAGCAATTACCATCTCTACGGAGGCTAAATCTAAGTTACTCCAAAAACTTGAAGAGCACACCAGATTTCACGGGGATGCCAAATTTGGAGTATTTGGATCTAAGTATATGTATGAGCCTTGAAGAGGTTCACCATTCCCTAGGATGTTCCGAAAAACTCATTGAGTTAAATTTGAATTGTTGTGAAAGCCCTGAGCGGTTTCCATATGTTAATGTGGAATCTCTTAAATATCTGAATCTAGGCAGCTGCTCTAGTTTAAAGAAATTCCCAAAATTCTTCGGAAGAATGAAGCCGGAGTTAAAGATTGTGATGTCATGCTCTGGAATAAGGGAAATACCATCATCTATCATTCATCCCCAGGCTCATCTTAAACAGCTAGCTTTGAGCGGCATGCATAACCTTGTATCTCTTCCAAGCAGCATTTGTGAGTTGAAAGATTTGGTGAAGTTACATGTGTCGAAGTGCTCAAAACTTGAAAGCCTTCCAGAAGGGATAGGGAATTTAGAAAAATTGGAGGAGCTTTATGCCTCATTCACTCTAATTTCATGACCTCCGTCTTCCATTGTCGCTTGAACAAGCTTAAATTATTGAATTTTGCAAAGGTAGAATCAGAAGATAGAGCGAACTTTGTGTTCCCTTGGGTGAATGAAGGGTTACACTCATTGGAGGAACTGGATCTGAGTTTCTGCAATTTAATAGATGGAGGACTTCCGGGAGACATTGGATCCTTATCCTCTTTGAAAAAGTTGAATCTTAGGGTAAATAACTTTGAGTATTTGCCTCGAAGCATAGCGCAACTTGGTGCTCTTCAATCCTTGGACTTAACATTTTGTGACAAGCTGAAGGAGTTGCCTGGTTTCACAGGGATGACAAGCTTGCATACTTTGGATCTGAGTTTCTGCAATCTAATAGATGGAGGACTTCCAGAAGACATCTGATCCTTATTCTCTTTGAAAGAGTTAGATCTCAGTGAAAATAATTTTGAGCATCTGCCTTGGAGCATAGCCCAACTTGGTGCTCTTCAATCCTTGGACTTATCATTTTGTCACAAGCTGAAAGAGTTTCCAGGTTTCACAGGGATGACAAACTTGGATACTTTGAATGTCAATCGCTGCAATTTAATGGATGGAGGACTTCCGGAAGACATTGGATGCTTATCATCTTTGAAAGAGTTGAATCTCCAAGGAAATAATTTCGAGCATCTGCCTCAAAGCATAGCTCAACTTGGTGCTCTTCAGACCTTGAACTTATCATATTGCATGAGGCTAAAAGAGTCTCCAGGTTTCACGGGGATGACAAGCTTGCATACTTTGGATCTCAGTTTATGCAATCTAATAGATGTAGGACTTCCTGAAGACATTGGAACCTTATCCTCTTTGAAAGAATTAGATCTCAGTGGAAATAATTTTGAGCATCTACCTCGAAGCATAGCCCAACTTGGTGCTCTTCTATCCTTGGACTTATCACGTTGCAAGAGGCTAAAGGAGCTGCCAGAATTTCCACAGCAATTAGACAGAATAGATGCAGATTGGAGCAATGATTTGATCTGTAATTCGCTGTTTCAGAATATGTCATCATTGCAGCATGACATCTCTGCTTCAGATTCCTTGTCACTAAGAGTGTTTAAGAGTTGTTGGTGGGACATGAATATCCCAAGTTGGTTCCACCATTGGGAAACTGGTAGAAGTGTATCAGTCAATTTGCCAGAGAATTGGTATGTATCGGATAACTTCTTGGGAATTACTGTATGTTACACTGGCAAATTAAATAATGAAATTTCAGCTCATTTGATTCCCTTATGTGATGATGGGGCATCGTCGATTACCAAGAAATTTTCCTTATCCAAACGTCCATTTTATGATCCAACATTTTGTATTAATTTTTTCTTGGTACCTCTTGCTGTCTTATGGGATGCATCTAAGGCAAATGCAAAAACACCAAATGACTATCGGCACTTCAAGTTATTTTCCACTGCAGAACTATACGGTGTTTGTTTTGAACAGGAAAATGAATTTGGAGTTTGTTTGGTGTATAAAGATGAATTCCTTGTCACTAGTGTTCACTACTTGGTGGAACATCCCAAGATGGTTCCGCCATCGGAAAAATGGTCCAAGTATATTAGTCAAATTGCCTAAAAATTGGTATGTAAGTGACGAGTTCTTCGCATTTGCTGTATGTTATTCTAGCACATTTACTGACCTCACAGATGGCTTTTTTTTTTTAAATCATGGGAGGCCAGTGACGTGTATCACCCAGAAAATTGTCTTATCCAACAAGTATACAGGTGGTTATCATTTTTTCTTGATACCTCTTACTAGCTTATTGGATAAATTTAAGGAAAATGGAAAAACACCAAATGATTATGAGTGCGTCAAGTTATCTTTTTCTGAAGAATTGGAGTGTGGAGTTCGTTTGTTGTATAAAGATGAAGCTGAGGTTCACACTGGGATAAGGAGGAGTAGATATTAAGGAGTTTGGAGTTGGTGTTTCCCACTCTTGCTGCTCTTTCACACAAGGCGAGGATTATAGGTATATTATTCATGATTAGATGTTGTCATCGTTTTGGATCAGGAATATGCGGCTATCCTACTCTCTGTTGCTTTATTGACATTGATCGTAAGTGATAAGTGTTCGTCACTAAGAGTGTTCTAACATGTTTTTATTCTGATTTTGGCAGAACATTATTCCTATTCTGAGAAGATGATACTTTGGGCATGTAAAAATTCGTTATTTTTGAAAAATAACCATATTTTCCATTTCCTGAAAGTAGCTACCCTAAAAAACAAATTGCAGATGAATGGAGAGATAACTTTGCCACAACAGGTGAATGAAAGAAGCCTCGGAGTCCAATTTACTTTGCTCAAATAATTTCTCCCCCACCATCAAGTTCTACTGAAGAATTGTAGTCTCTGTTGATATCTACCGTCAAATGTTAAATGGTCAATGCAGCGCGCAGTTCAGAGGACTGAGTTTTGAGCAACTCCAGTTTAAAGGGAACAAGAGAGGTAGTTATTTTTTGTTTTGTTTGTAATCTCAGAATTGGAATCGTGTGAAATAACAGACAAATCTTCTCCTTTCCCTAAATACAGGAGTCAATGTCGGTCGTCACAAAACCAATTACAGACGAATTTGCGAAACTAGAAAATGGTCACTCTAGCAAGTGTATATAACTTTGTCACAAATATAATCAATTCTCTTTCTTCACAAATTTCAACAAAATAAACCAAATTCATGGCATCGTCTTCTTCTTTTGCGAGTGATTCACAATACTATCTTCGATGGGAGCACAATGTCTTTCTAAGTTTCAGAGATGAAGATATCGTAAAGCATTTACGGGGTCGCAGATTTGAAAAAGATGAAAATATTTACTTTTCAAGATGATAAAAGGCTCGAACAAGGCGATTCCATCCTAGAAGAACTCTTGAAAGCTATTAAAGAGTCTCAAGTTGCACTCGTCATTATCTTAGGGAATTATGGTACATCAAGGTTGGTGTTTGAATGAACTAGTGAAGATCATGGAATTCAGGGAGGAAGAAAATAGACAGTCATATCGATCTTTTATGATGTATATCCATCACATATTCGATACAAAAACCAGAATTTTCTTCTATTAAACATTTGTTCTTTAATTCTTGCAAGGTAAAATGAATAGCCCCTTTCTCGTTTGCGTGATTAATGATTAAATCTGTTGTTGGGATCGCTCGTTGTGGATTAGGAATATGCTTTCTTGCTGACGTTGGATTGATAAATTTAAGACTAAAAAGTAAAGAGTTATCGTATTAAAGAGTACCAAATATTGAAAAATGTCGTATAACCAACAAGAGTCTTGCAAAATATTGAATGCTACATTTGGATTACTCTTACAGATCAAACTGGGAACCAAGAAAAAACCCAGTTATTCCTCCTGTGAAGGGTACATTTCCTATGCTTGGCAATAATTCATTCTATTTATGAAATATAATCACACCTTCCTGCTCACAAATATTCATCCATAAATCAATTGAAATTGAGTCCTAGATTAAAAAAAAAAAAAAAACTTGAGTCCTAGATTATTATACCAAATGTAACTTCGAAGCCCTTTCCTCACCCCAATTCATGGTTAGATGTGATGTGATCGTTTCAAATTAAGTCGAATAGGGATGACAACGGGGCGAGGCGGGGCAGGTTTAGGGCTAGTAGGATTTATATATTTTTTTTTTGTTCTTCTTTGAGTTAAAGTGAGATTTATGATGTTGGAAAACTATTGCAGCAAATTACTATACTAGACACTATTTTTTTTTTTTTTTGAAAAAATAGCAATAATTGCATCTTTACATTCAAGTTGTGTTTTTAAAATCAAGTCGTCTGAAATAAAAGACAAATTTCAATCAATTTTTGGCAGAGAAGAGAAAAAGAAAGTTGGTGTTTGTACTTGTGGAGTAATAAATTCAGTTACAGAGTTTGTTAAAGGAAGTGCAAATATTTTTCTTATGGATTAGTAATATTCAATCAAAATATACCATTTATTTATTGAGAGGTGAAGATATTCGAAAAATAATTATGAGTTACTTGTACAAATTTTTAACAAAGTAGAGAATAATCACCATTTAAATCGATAAAAGACTAAAACCTCGCAATTCAATCTCAGAAAAATTCTTGGAAGCTTTCAAAGACTTTCAAGTTGCTCTCATCATTTTCCATTAAATAAAAGGAAAGATGTGACGTTATTTTTTAAGTGGAATAAACCTAACAATATTTATATAACTTCCGTCTTAGTAAGGGTGATGTGACACCTTTCTAAAGTTCAATTCAATTGGACTAGATCAACAACAATAACATATTCGGTGAAATTTCATAAGTGTGGTCTGAGAATTGGAGTAGACCAATATTCCAAAAAAAAATCTTTTTAATTTATTTTTTTTAAAGTTGATGATGTTATCGATTATTTTATCAATATTATTATTTAACTCTTTTACATCATGATTTTGGCAAAAAGGATTATATCGTATAGTGGTTATTACTTCTTAAAAAAATTTGAATATGAAATATCATATCAGTTTTATTGATATCCATTAAAATTTACTTTTGAATCAAATTATTATTTTTCAGTAAAAAATAGAATATATATATATATATATATATAAGATTGCAAATCACATTTATTAAAAAGTATAAGATAATATCCTAATAATTTCTCATTGTCTGATAAAAATATTATCATCTCGATTGTGAACCATATGGTGTTGTCATCTCCATTGGTTTATTTATTTGTTATTTGAGTAATTTTGTTATTTATATAACTTCCGTGTTAGTAAGGGTGATGTGACACCTTTCTTGGAACCAAATATTTTCTCCTCCATTGATATCTATGGTATAGGCAACTTATGGATCAGAGCTAATTATTGATAGGGATGTTATTGCCTCTTCCTTATCTGTCCAATTCTGAGATAATAATAGCCATAAATCAAAAGACTTTTTTTTTCTTCCTATTTTGTATAATGTAATTTGACTTGGTACAGAGTTTAAGAAAGATAAATTTTTGAAATTTGTGATTTAAAATAAGTAACAGATTTTTGTGTGACTATAGATCAATTGATTAAGAGAAAGGGAAGTTGATGTTTGTATTTGTCGAGCAATAAATTCAATTACAGAATTTGTTGAAGGATGTGCAAATATTTTTCTCAATTATGTACTCATAATACACAAAGGTGGGGCTTCTATTGAAGAGAGAAGAAATTTCTTACTACTTACTATGGATGAGTAGTATTCAAATTAAAGTGTACTATATTTGTTTATTGAGAGGCAAAGATACACGTAAAACAATAATTTCTTACTATTTATTATGGATGAGTAGTATTCAAATTAAAGTGTACTATATTTGTTTATTGAGAGGCAAAGATACACGTAAAACAATTATGAGTTACTTGTACAATATTTTTACAAGGAGGAGCATAATCACCTTTTAAATCGATAAAAGATGTAAACAAGATTTTGAGGAGTAATTGGATCTTTCACATTAATACATGCATTAAATTTTCTTACATTACTAATACCTAGTAATCTATGGTATTAGTAATGCACACCTTAATATACAATAAAATGTATAACTGATGCTTATAATATTACATTAAAAAATGTACCAAATAAAATAGTCCTAATACACAAACTTAATATATGTATTATTTTTGCTAATGCACTCTATTAAACAATTCGTTAAAGGAAGCAATGCATGTTGTCCCTACATCATTTAAGACAGTACAATACATGTAGAAAATTAGGGGGTTTTTTCTTTGATAAAAAGAGACGAATGTCCATAATAATTATGGTAGAGATAATTATTTCTTCATTTTTATTTAAATATTTTGGGTTCAATAATTAATTCAATACAACTGGAGTAGACCCCAGAAACTTTTCATATTGTTCACCCTTCTGAAGATGAAATAAGCAATAAAATCTGTGTTGTGATATGATCTTTTCAAATTAAGGATGTATTATATCTGATATGATATAATAGAATACTAATTGTATTATCACACCAATTCATGATTAGATGTGATATGATCATTTCAAATTAAGAATGTATGATGTTTTTATTGTAAATTAAGGACCAATAATGTTTGTGAAGTCAAGTCGTCTGCCTAAATAAATGGCCATCTTATTGATTCAATTTTTCCATTCAATAATTCTAATAACAAGTGGAGTTGAGCTTTATTAATTCACACAAACATTTCTCTTTCATTTTCTTTCTCTTTCTTCATCTTACAGTTCATTACCACACAACTTGTCTTCTCTTTTTAGATTATGGAATGTAAAGAGAAAAATCGACAAGCAGTCATACCAATTTTCTATCACGTGGATCCATCACATGTGAGATACCAAAGTAAGAGCATTGCAGAAGCATTCGCCAAACAAGAATCGAGGTTCAAGGATGATGTTGAGGGGATGCAGAAAGTGCAAGTATGGAGAACTGCCTTAACTACTGCCGTAGCATTCACCAAACACGAATTAAGGTTCAAGAATGATATTGAGGGGATGCAGAAAGTGCAAGGATGGAGAACTGCCTTAACTACTGCCGTAAATCTTAAAGGGTGTGATATTCGTGATGGGTGAGTTGAAAACACATAATTTGAAAAGAATACTTTCTATATACACATTATTACTATCGAACAAACCTCAAAACTGAGTCAAGACAAGATCTTAAATATATTTTTTTATATTTTCCTAATAATAAATGATGATTGATTATATATTTATATCAGTAAGAACGGATAATATTCTGATTGATTCTTCAATAGTTCAATTTATGTGCATAGTCCCTCCCTTTAATCTTAATTATGGAGTACATAATGTGAAATACTACTTTTTATTCTTCATTCTCTTATCTATGTATATGCCAGCAATATTCTTTTTCTTTTTTATAGGATTGAATCAGATTAATTGTTCTTGATGACATAGATCACCGTGATCATTTGGATTACCTGGCAGGGGATCTTTGTTGGTTTGACAAGGGCAGTAGGATTATTGCAACAACAAGAGACAAGCATTTAATAGGAAAGAATGATGTCATATATGAAGTGACTCCCCTACTCAAACATGATGCTATTAAATTGTTCCACCAATATGCTTTCAAAGAAGAAGTTCCAGGTGAATGTTTTAAAAAGCTCTCATTAGAGGTCATAGATCATGCTAAAGGCCTTCCTTTAGCACTCAAAGTGTGGGGTTCTTTCTTAGATAAGAGGGACATAACTGAGTGGAGAAGTGCTATAGAGCAAATGAAAATTACCTCCAACTCAGAAATTGTTGAAAAACTAAAAATTAGCTATGATGGACTGGAGACCATACAACAAGACATGTTTCTAGATATAGCATGCTTCTTTAGAGGAAAGATAAAAGACTACATCATGCCAATTCTTGAGAGCTGTTATTCTGGAGCGACAAATATTGGATTGAGTGTCCTAATTGACAAATCTCTTGTGTTTATATCTAAAAATGACACCATTCAAATGCATGACTTAATACAAGATATGGGCAAGTACATAGTAAAATTTCGAAAGAATCCGGGAGAACGTAGCCGATTATGGGATGTTGAAGATATAGAAGAAGTAATGGTCCACAATACAGTAAGTAGGCTAAATAATGCAATAATATTTAATTTATAGTTTTCATATATGAAAAATCCATTTATCTTATGTTACCAAGCCATGAATTAGTCTAAATAGCTGCTTAATTGAAATGTTTAATCTAAATTTCATTCATTGAAATTTGTGGGATACTTTATACGATTAAAATGTTTAATCTGACTTTCATTCTTTGAAATTTGTTGGATACTTTATACATAATAACTCAATTAGTAATTTTTAAGCTAATATTACCTAACTACATACTTTGAATAACCTTTTGTTAATAAATATTCTCGAATGAATAACCTTATCCTAACTAATCTTGTCAAAAAATGTATCATAAAAAAATAGAATTCGTTACACAAAGCAGCAATATATTTTTTAAGAAATATTGGACCAATATTTGTACCTTAAATTTTGTTTAATGGGGCTAGTTGTTCAAGTCCAATAATAAATAAGATAAAAAGTTTCATGTTAGGGTAGAATAAGAAAATATTGATCCTATTGATAAGTGGATTGTGTGAAGTTATGATTTGTTGACTCATCATCTTTTTATAGGGGACCATGGCATTGGAAGTAATTTGGATTGATTATGTCAGAAAACTATGGTTTAGCAAAGACGCAATGAAAAATATGCAAAGGCTTAGGATATTATCCATATCAAGTGATGATCCAGAAGAATTTGATGGTTCTATTGATTACCTGCCCAACAACTTGTGTTGGTTTGCCTGGGATGGCTATCCGTGGAAGTTATTACCACAAAATTTTAATCCCACAAGGCTTGTTCATATTGATCTTCGGGAAAGCTCATTGCATCACTTATGGAATGAAACAAAGGTACCGCGCTATACCACATACTGCCTTTTTTGTCTTATAGTTCTTGTCTTTACATTTAGATTTTCACGTATGAACACCTTTGTCCTTGCCCCTTTGGTATAAAAAAAATTTTGATTGCAGTTTTGAAACTTTTCTATAATTTTATAGCCCTTTTGTCTCTGAACTACGTTTTATTAATTGCAGACCTTAATTCCATTACTTGGGATTAAAAAAATTATTATTAATGATAAATATTAATATTACTCTCTTTGTTCCATTTTATGTGGCACTCTTTGACTTGACACGATATTTAAGAAAAAGAGGAAGACTTTTGAAACTTGTGGTTTAAAATTATTTTTGGATATTTGTGTGACTGAGAACCGTTTCATTAAGGGTAAAAGGAGCATTTTAAAGTTAAATTGTCCAATTAAAGTAAGGTGACATTCTTTTTGGGACGGATCAAAAAGTAAAATGTGCCACATAAAATGAGACAGAGGGAGTACTTTCTTTGTTTTTTATTAGTTGTCATTAACTTGATATTCTGAAATAAAGTTTAAATATTCAAAAGCTATACAAAATGTATGTATAATTTAATTTAATTTATTTTTATTTAAATTAGCTCCAGAATAGTGAAACGTCAAAACTAATTTGGTCAATACTAATAATATGGAACCAATTTGGGTCCGACAATTGACCATATTTATAGGGTTTTGGCTTGTTTTTCACGTCAAAACTAATTTGGTCAATACTAATAATATGGAACCAATTTGGGTCCGACAATTGACCATATTTATCAAAGTGAAGACCTACAAGCACGACTGGTAAATTGGCAGTATGATGTGAATAATCATTTTTACCCTTAAAGTATTCGAATTAGCTTATTTTTACCCTTTAATTATTTTTGGGCTCAAATATATTCTTACCATTAAACTATTGGGCCACTTCTACCTTCCACATCCAAATTTTCGTTTGGCCTCACATGTAGCATCTCATGTGTGATGGATTTTGCCACATGGACGTCCATGTAGCATACCAAATTGAAAAAAGGGAAAAGGGTCATTTTTACCTTTAAAATATCTGAATTAGCTCACATTTACCCTTTTATTATTTTTAGGCTCAAATATAATACCCTTACGATCAAACTATTGGGATGAACAAAATGGGAGGGACGAACTAATTAGATCCGCTTTTAAGTTGGGGATTTCTGAACGGGTCGGGTTTTTGATTTTTTAAATTTGGTATCTAATTGTTTAATCTAACATATGAAAAGATTATACAAATATTAAACCCCAACTTTGTATCCCGAATTTCATTTCTTCCATAATTTCATCAATTTGGCTTTTTCATCACTAAAAAACCTATTCTTCTTCATCACCTAGTAAGTCAATTTGGCTATTTTTGGCTTCTCCATCCCCTATTATATCATGTCTTAGTTTTACTCTTTTGACGATTTTCAGATGTTAAAGATACAAAGTTGGGAGTTTAAAATTTATATAATCTTTTCATATGTTAGATTAAACAATTAGATACCAAATTAAAAAAAAATTTAAAACTTGACCCATTCAAAAATCTCCAACTTAAAAGCGGATCTAATTAGATCGTCCCTCCCATTTTGTTCAACCAAATAATCTGACGGTAAGGGTATATTTGAGCCCAAAAATAGTTAAAGGGCAAATATGAGCTAATTCGGATACTTTAAGGGTAAAAATAACCCTTTTTCTAAAATAGTGAAACGTCAAAACTAATTTTTATAATACTAATCATATGGAACAAATTTGGGTCCCACAATTGACCATATTTATCAAAGTGAAGACCTACAAGCACGATGGGTAAATTGGCAGTATGATTGAGGATTTTTTTAATCATTTTGTTGCCCTTTCATTAGTTCCACACTCTGTTTTATTACGTATAAACCTAAAATCCGTTACTTGAGATAAAATAATTTATTTTACTTAAAGCAACAAAACGAAGAAAGCACACCCTTAAATTGACTAGTCATCACATCGAAAGAAGAACAAAAAGAAGTTTAAAGAAAAAGTAAACTATTTTGGCACAACTTTTCTATTCAATCAATGTTTTCTATCCAAGTGTTTTGGCTGTAAATTTGATCCGGAAACCAAATAATATTTTTTAAAGATATTTTACCTTCTATTAAGGCTTGTTCA
>DF367438.1:0-17519 GCA_000787875.1 Solanum virginianum | reverse complement strand
TCAATTTACAAATTTTGACAACTTGGAAAGAGTTGGAGAATAAACACTATGTTGAATTTTAATATGAATAGTTTGGCATAACTAATGGTTTGTTTCCAGCTATGAACATTTTGGTTCAAGTAATGTTTGTTTTTCAAATATGAACATGCTGATGAACAACTTGGACTTATAAAATGGATTTTCATGCATATGACCTCTCACGACTCTACTCATTCCAACTATGATTTCGTTCACCGATTTCCAGGCCGGTTGTTGTCATGCGTAATATACTATATATATATATATATATATCTTTCGACGTTGGTTGGATACGGCGGGGTTGGCTCGGCCCAAGGGTCGACTTTGCTTAGTTTGGTGATGTGGTTAGATTGGGCCTTTGGTCTGGTGGCTTTATGTCACATTTACTTCAGGATAACTGAGTTCAGGGACGCCGGCTCACTTATCCTACATTTATGCTTTGTGTCAGAGTTTTCAGGATTTGAACCTTCTAGTGTGATACTGTGGTATGGCGCAAGCTTGGAGGTCGCCATCATTCCGGTCTGTTAGGCATCAGTTGGTATTTTTTTAAAAAAAAATATTTCTTTGACATTTGCATCCGAGTCTGATCTTTTGTAACCCTGTTTGAACTATTACTCTCATTTACAGTTTGTACTTTCTGCTTTACATATTCGGTACGTACTACGTACTGACCCCCTTCCTTCAGGGGCTGCATTTCATACCCGTAGGTACAGACGCACAGAGTAGTGGGCCACCAGCTTAGGACCCCTATTTGTAGTTTGAAGAGCTCCCTTGCTTCGAATCTATTTTTGGTATACATGCTACTTTATTACTTTGTATACTCATCTGTGGGTACGACGGGGCCCTGTCCCATCCTATGATTCAGTATGTCGGTATAGAGGTCTGTGGACTCCTGTTAGTGTGGGCCATGTCAGTCAGTCTATATGTTATGTACGTATGTCAGGTATGTGAGACATGTCAGTCAGTCTAGATATCATGTATGTATGCTGTGTTTGTTGGGCGGTTTAACCGCAGCGGTGACCTTGTCAGCTCGTGTATACATAGATATGTATGTTTGTATATTTACAATGTTTTCTTGGATCTTTTGTATGCAGGTGGGTAGTCAGTAAAACGGAAGAAACTCTGCTGAAATTTCTGGAAACAAAAATAGTGATTATAATCTAAGTTTGGCTTAGTAATGTTGTTCAAGTGCCCCAATCGGGTACCAGTCACAGCCTATAGGTTGGGTCATGACAGTGCAGATGACTTCCGAGTTTTGTGTAGATTGTGGTTGATTATTAGTACTTGCTAGCATTGCCATATTTAGTGGTTTAAGAAAGGCACATTGGGTTAGGTTAGATTACCTGTAGGCGTGATCTAACTGGCACCATCATGACCTGAAAAGTTGGGTCGTGACAATTTCTTTCTACAATGCTAATGTAGAGAGCCCACATAAGTATTCTCTATTTTCACCTAAGTCTTCTGCTGATGAAAGAATGAGTAATGAGACTAAGTTCTTCGTTCGGAGACAAGCAATGGTTTCAAAGTATCGATCATTCCTAGGGTACCCTCTCGAGGCATGACGTAATTATTGTTGTTCAACTCTCAAATTTTCCATGATTAATTTGAGTTTTCTTTTATAATTTGAGTTGATTACTTATGGTTTATAACCATCTCAATATAGTACATAATTCTACTGAACAGTGTTATACCAAGACTCAATTTAATTGTAATACCCCCGATATGCTTCACAAATGCCGTATAACGTATTTCTTGTATATCTCAAAAATCATGCGTAATTTTGAAAATCTAACTTCATATTCTTTTTCAGGGGCAAAATTATGTGGGGAGAGGGTAGCCTTCCAATATTAAAAGACCCATAGCGAAAAATAATTTTCACTAGGGAGACAAATTCCAGCATCCCTCTGTGCCTAGGTCGTGACGCGCCTGGGGTGTGGACTGGTACATTTTTGTCCTTGTTTTTCTTGTTTCGTACACCACATTTGGGTAATAACCCAATGCCCATTTAAACGTGAAACCTTCATCTTTTGGCCATTTCTCAACTCAAAAACTTTCTTAAACCGTCTCAAAATCCCCTCAAATCATCACGTAATGCTCCATTCAATTCTAAGAATCTTAATAGCACACTTTGGATTTCAAGGACCCAACTCAAGCTTCAACTCTACTCCAACTTTGACTCAAGAAATCCCAAGTTTAGGTATGTGAGTCTTCATACATGGGTCCTTTCACCCATGGAGCCCAACCTTCTCATTTTATGAAAATTGTATGATTTCAAGTTGTATTCTTCATGGGTATTCCCTATTATGCATTATAAACATGAGTTATGATAGATTTTTATCAAATATTGAGTTATTATATATGAATTGCAATTGAAAGCTTATTCCATGAGTTGATTAAAAACTATTGTAGCTATGCATGATATGTACTATGAAAACTATGCCACATTGTGAATTCTTGATGGATTTTACGACACCTAAAAATAAGGGTCTTACTACTACATTGGTGGGTTGATTTGCATGACTTTAAAATGGATGATTTATTCTTTTATGGATATTACTCTATAAATTGCATAGTTTGTACATGTTTTCAAATGTCCACCATGTTTGATTAAACTACATAACATGGATTTTCAAGTTAAAGATAAATTATTGCATGATTTGGAAGTCAAAAGATTTCATGATAATTATGGGCTACCAAGCATGTATTGAACTCACGAAAGGTTTCTATAATTTACAAGTGACAAGTTGAGTCCTTATTCTATAACGCTACCCTCTTGTGAGCCAATTATGTCTAATTAAGGGGTGAAGTATGATTATTATTTTACCCTCATGTTCATGTTAAGCTAACTAGTAGGGGTCAAGCATGTTACAAGTTTCTACCATCATGTGAAATGCGATATCTACTAGAATGGGTCAAGTCCATGTATTATTTTCAATGCTCTAGTATAAGGTATATGCCTATGTAAGGGTTTAAGGACCTAGAATTTCCAAGCTTATATATGTCATTTAAGGGTGTAGGGGTGTTGACCCTTCTATCGGTACTTGTGTCAAACTTAGCCAACGAAAATCCTTTTGAACTTGTATGTTTGGAACTGGGTGGACAAATATATGTTAAGTGATATCTCTTTGAGTTAGCTTTGCAACGCACTTGGTTTCACCTTATTCTGATGTCGGATGAAAGAGTTATGACCATTTTCGTGAGACCCTCCCGTGTATTGAAGCCCCACGGGCACCTATACGGGTAGTGGTGTCTTGTACGGACCGTGTGAGGTGTCTTAAGTTGGAAAAGGCCATTTTTGTCCTAAGGAATGGGACAAGACCAGTGGCACAGGCCGTGTGTCTGGTCGTGGGGTGAGTACAAGAGAGGAATAGTGGACGTTTGGGGGAGTTTTCTTGCTAAGTATTGCGCCACACCCCACAATACCCCCTGTGGCATGGTACATGACCCGTGGTCCTTGGTGTGGAGCCTAGGAAACATTATCCAGCACCAATTATGGTGCCATAAGCCTTCACATAAACCGTGAGGCTCCACACAAATAGTGGAGGCCTCCGTGGTCACGACGAGGCGTCTTTTTTCCAATCGATTTCCAACTTCAATTTTTAGACCAAGAACCTTTTCACGGGCACTCCACATGAACCGTGGGACCTTCCATGGGGCATCACTTTGCCATGTTTTCCATCCATTCACTAATGGCATTTTTGTAAATGCTAATTACTCTAATGCCCTTTTTAGACTTTCAATGCTATCTTAACCTTCCTAAAAGGCCTAAACAATGTTCCAAAGGATAAACCTCACTACTCTCATCTCAATCACACTCCTAAATCCTCTCAAAAGCCTCCATCAAGCTCTAATTCATTTTCAAGGAAACCCAAGAATAAGTTTGGATTCCAAGACCTACTTCCAAGCTTCCATTTGAGGATCTTCTTTAGGGTTTATGGAATTTCAAGTATGAATGTCCCCTTTAATACTTCTAAATGCATGGGTGATTACATTATGAATTTAAATGTAGATTTAATTATGTTTTTGATTGAATTTCATATTATATTGTTGATTTTAGATTGAATCCTAATTACCTATACTATTCTCTCATTATTCATAGCATATGCATTCATGTACATGGGGTATTATGGGAATTATGTTATGGGTTAAAATCCTCATGTAATTCATGGCATATGCATTCATGAACATGATATTTCTATGGAAATTATAAAGTGGGTTAATCCCAATTATGTTTATACATATGATTTTAGATTAGATATTGTTTATGACAAGAATGTGATCACATATATGTCTTTGATTTTGGCTCTTTGAGCATTTTGGGTGCTTGCACCATTTGTATATGAATGGGTTGTTCCTATGCATGAGTATATAGACTATGAAATTATGTTTTGATCTTTAAGCCTCAGTATGTATTGAAAAGGTTTCAGAAATGATTTACTTCGATATATATATATATATATATATATATATATATATATATATATACCTATTCTTGTGGGATTTAGCACCGATGGATTGGGGGTGTTAGGGATATCCTCAAGGGCCCTCTCCCTTTCCTTGAACTATGTGCCTAGCATAGAAAGAAGGACCCGTAAGAAAATCTCACTGGAAAGTGACTTGGGTCATCAGAAAATGAGATTGAAAAAGTAGAAAAGGGTTTTGGGAATGCTTTGGGGTGGGGGGGGGATATTACTCTATAAATTGCATAGTTTGTACATGTTTTCAAATGTCCACCATGTTTGATTAAACTACGGGGGGGGGGGGGGGGGGAAGTAACCATTTAAAATGAGGAAATTTAGGGGTCAAATGTTCATTTGACCCCTAATATACTTAACCAAGTCATCTTTAAAAATTCTGCATATTAGGTCCACGAAACCCTGACTACAAGTTGTAGGGATCCCTACGACTCATAGGTCTTAGCCTCATAGAAGACCCAATACTTAGAAAAATTCAAAATCATACCTGGGCACTACGAACCCCACTTACGACTTGTAGGGGAACATACGGATGGTAAGGTTGGCTCATAGTGTATGTCCGAACTTTAATCAAACATTGTTTCCCTCTTCTAGGTATGATTATGAGTCGTAGTGTATGTGCCAACTTTGATCAAACACTGTTTCCCTCTACGAGGCATGACTATGAGTTGCAGTAAGCACTACGGCTCGTAGGCCTGGTCGTAGAGGCTGCTTCGAAAGCCATTTCCTTCACACCTTTCAGAAATTGATTCACCTGCAAACCAAAACACAAAATGCAACAATCCTCAAAACAATACAAATGATTCAATGTCTTAAAAATCAAAACAAACATCAATCTACTACCTAATAATTCAAACAACCAAGATAAATATAAAACATGCCAAAAATATAAAAGATACTTGGGTTGCCTTCCAAGAAGCGACTTGTTTAATGTCACGGCTCGACTTACTGATCATCCATCATAAAAAATCCTCAATGATGCACACTTCACTCTTAAACTCATCCGGGTGCTTCATATATTGGTAGATGTCAAAAACAACCTCTAAATCATTGACCCTGAATCAAAGTTGATCGGAATCCATATCCACCAAGGCTCTCCTGATAGCCAAAAATGGTCTTCCCAATATAATGGGCACCTTAAAATTAACCTCACAATCAAGGATAACAAAATCAGCAGGAAAGATGAATTAATCAAGCTTTACAAGCACATCAAAAAGTATTCCTTCTGGCTATTTGATCGTTCTATCCTCTATAAGTAACCACATTCTTGTGGGAGTAGGAGTACCAAGAACAAGCTTCTTGAAAACAGGAAGAGGCATCAAATTAATTCTTGCTCCTAAATCACATAATGCTCTTGTAAACTCCACATCACCAATGGTACAAGGAGTGGTGCAAGCATCGGGTTCCCTCTTTTAGACTAGGCATTTGGTCATGATGGCACTACATTGTTAGAGCTCTTGTGAAAGCACTTGGCTTAAAGTGCACTTCTTCATTACCAAATCCTACCGGGCATCTTCTCCAATACTTCTAGAAGGGGGATGTTAGTAGACAATTCCTTCAACATAGAAAGGAAGTGTTAGAATTTACCATCCTACTCCTTTTTCGTTAGACTTTGAGGAAAAGGTGGAGGAGGTTTTGCAATTATGTTTTCTCTTTATTGACCATTCAGCTCTTCATTTCACATTATGTTTCACTCCACACCTTCTTCATCAACATCAACCTTGTTACCAATACCCTTCTCACAAGCTTCATCATCAACCATCAGCATTGGGGGATCTATGGTGCTCTTCCCACTTCTTGTCATGAACGCCATGCAATGCCCATTATTCTTTAGATTTTGAACTATATTACTTGGCAAAGTACCCTTTTGGCATTACTTCAATTGAGAAGAAACTTGACCAAATTATTGCTCAAATTGCTTAATAGCCTCCGGTTACTTGGCAAAGTACCTTTTTGGTGGTGGTTTAATTAAGATGATACTTGCCCAAATTGTTGCTCCAATTATTTGATAGCCACTAAATGAGACTCTATCTTTTGGTTTATGCTTGAAATATCCGATTTCATCACTTTCAAGGTCTCATCATGATGGTCAAACCTCTTCAACAACTTGTCAAACATTTCTTCAATCCTAGAAGTGCTAGACCTAACATCAAGATTGTGGGGAGGCACATAGAGACCATTTTTATAACCATCTTTTCGTCCCCATTCGGCTCCCGATGCTCTTTATCTTTCATAATATCTACCTCATTTATCTCTATATATACCCTCACGATTAAATTTTTGACTTTGAATTTCGAAACCTTGCCTCCAATAGTTTGAATTGGACTATTGGGCATTGTTTCGAAAACCCGCCGCTTGATTACTAACAAAGCAAACATCTTCCTCAAAGAAGGGTTCTTCATATAAAGACAGCTTTGGAGGTTGGTGAGTCACCATATGTACACTTGCTTGGTTTTGCTTTAATACCAAGTCCATACTTGTGCGAAGTTGAGCAAGTTGTTGAATGATCTCCTCATTCACCCTAGCTTGCTCATTTTTGGTAGCACCTCTCTCTCTTTCTCCCCATGCTCTATTCATTTTAACCACTTGCTCCATTCTTTTGGTGATTCCTGCACAAGGTTGATCAACAAACATGTCTCCCATAATTGTATCGGCACAAGATTGACTATTCTCATTAAGTGCCGGATAAAAGATCTCTACTAAGGCATCATTAACAATTTTCTAGTCCGGAACCATCCTCAAACACTTGGTGAACCTCTCCCATGTGGTACAAATCGAATGACCCGACAATTGCTTAAAATTGTTTATTTTATCTTTGAGCTTAAGTTTCTTGGACCTTGGGAAATACCGCTCTAAGAAGGCTCTTTGTAGCTCGGCCCAAATTGGTGATTGAACTTTGTGGAAACACAGACAACCAAATAGCTGCATTTCTAGTTAGAGATAGAGGGAACACTCTCAAACTAACCGTATCCATAGAAAGATTTTTTGTATCCATCACACTCTTGCAAACAAATGTGACATTATGAAGATGACTATGTGGATCCTCCGAAGGTAGCCAAGTAAATAAACCATGATTTTGAAGCATTTGTAGGAGACCACTACACATAGTAAACTTAGTGTTGTGGCAGTGATGTCCATGGCCTTAGGGTTCAACCTGTATTGGTTCTATCCATATGCATTATTAGTGAATGTCCTATGGTGTGGCCTATTTTCCCTTTGTGGTGGGTTTTCATCTCAACCCACATCTTCCTCATGTTGACCAATGGCTTCATCAATCGCAATATCCTCATTCTCTTAGGCCATTCTTCTGGTTATTCGGTGGATCTACAAATTGATTGGAGCTAAAGGGTTGCCTTGGCTCCTTTTGTTGGGCATACAAACCTAGTAAACCCTGCAAGCAAAATCAAATAACAAAAACAAAAAAACAAAAGTAAAATAAAAGATAATCTAGAAATTAATGCCTAAATTAACTAATAGTTAAATCAAGTTAAGAACCTAGCCGTATTCTCCGACAAAGGCACCATAATTTTTGATTTCACGCTCACACAGTAAAACAGTCGCAGTCAAGTATATACCTAACCAAGGATTAGGGTCGAATCCACAGGTCAAATCAAGAAACTAGCAGTATTACCTAGGAACAACACCATAAATTTTTGATGTTTATGCTCCAATAGTAAAATGGTTGCAGTCAAGTATAAACCTAACCAAGGATTAGGGTCGAATCCACAGGGAATATGGGGCTTGACTATATTGATCCACTAACAAATATTTTAAGCATTGGTCGCTATATTCTCTAGAATGGGGGGGTTGCAATTCAAGATGAACAACAAATAGAAATACTACACTACAATAATGAGAAGATAATCAAATTGAGGGACAATTTGAGAATGTGTTCCCCATGATTTGTTAGCTCAAATACCCCTGATAACATAACCCTAATTGATATGTTGCATGTATGACAGTAACTTAGGTTCTTCCAACCCTCTTGTGAAGGTGAAGGTCAAATTTCACCATGGCGTATGGTCAGCAACCATTGCATGCCAACTAACCATTACCCATTGTCCGAGTCTACCTCCCCTTGGTTAGGTTTGGTTGATTAGAAAAAAATATATTAATTGAACCCTATCATCTACTTCCATTTTCCTATTCGTCACTACCTTGGTCGGGATCGTGATAGTAGGGGCGATTTGGTGTCAGCCACCACTAAAAAACATTCAAAATGAAGGGAAATAGACAATACATGAAAATACCCAATAAAAGAAATGTACAAAGTCTAGGTTATTTCAAGTCAACTCCTCATGGTTCCCACAACCACAAGTTGTGGATGATTAGCAACTCATGGCTAGGGTAAACTCACAAACAATGATTGGAATAAACATGTTTTAAAGATTACCCAAGAACAATGAAGAATAAAACCACCTTGATGTTGAAAGCACAACCTTAGATTAATGGAAGTTGAATACAAGTGATTTCAAATCCCCCAAAATGGGTCTTCAAAAGTAAAATACTAAAATAAACACTAAACCCTTCAAAATTCTCGATGAATATTCAAAGTTGATATAGAATCTGTATAGTGTCAAATCTCCATTTTAAAACCCTATCATTAACAATTTATACTATTTACAAAAAGACCCTAAGAATAAAATAGAAAATACAGCTGGCAGTAGGTGCGGTTCACAGTTATGACTCCTAGGGTGACTTACGAGTCATAGTCGAGCTTTCGTAGTCAGCACTTGGCATTTTGGACTTAACAGCCATGATCTGTTGCTACAAGTCATTGTCTGATCTTAGACTCATAGTTTCTTCTTATAATCTCGATTATAGTTCTTGGTCCAAATTTTGGCAACACTATTTCAGGCTACAAGGTCCTTTCCAACGAGTCGTAATGAGATATACGACTCATAGGCTGGCCTCTTATAGCTAACCTTTACTTTGAAAATTCTTAATTTTGGACATTGTTACCTACTACAAGGGCACTCTATAATTCGTAGCTTGGGCTATGACTTGTATGTCCTCAACATCATCGAAATCTGTAATTTCCTACCAAAATCATTCTAACCTGTATTTTCTACAAGAATAACACAAAACACATAAAAATAATAAAAGGTCGCATTAAGAATAACACATCATTGTCTCATACTATGACCAACCAATTGAATCAAGGGGCCCAAGGCCCTCATGCTCCTATTTCAGCGTCTAGAGTGAGGGACTTTAGAAGGATGAACCCTTCCAAATTTTATGGGTCCAAAGCAGAGTAGGATCCCCAAGAGTTTATTGATAATGTGTATAAGGTGCTAGCTATTATGGGGGTGAGTTTAGAGGAGAAGGCGAAACTAGAGACCTATCAACTCAAACGTGTGACAAAAATTTGGATTGCTCAATGGAAATTGAAGAGAAGAAACAACGATGCCATTCTTTGGAAGGAGTTCAAGGCTACTTTCCTCAACTGATTCTTCCTTATTAAGTTGACCAATGAAAAAATGATGGAGTTCATTAGTCTCTAGCAAGGTTCTGTAAGTGTAAGGGAATATGCCCTCAAATTCAACAAACTCTCAAAGCATGCTCCTCACTTAGATGTCGATCCTAGGGCAAGAATGAACAAGTTTGTGCCATGGGAGAATGTTTGACCGCTATGCTTGTGATTCATATGGACTTGTCTCGGCTCTTGACATATGCGGAACAACTTGAGGGAGAGAAGCTTAGAAAAAAGAGGACTGGGGAGTCCAAGAAGGCTCAATTTCATAGTGGTTTCCATGGTACTAAGGGTGGCCATTTTCAACAAGGTCATAAATTTCAAGGCCAAGGGTCCTATAATGCTCCAAATTAGTGGTTTACTAATCATGGGGTGTCTAACCCAAGGTTTCAAGGTGGAATTGGTGGGATAACTAATCCTAAGTGCCAAATGTGAGGGAGAAATCATGGTGGTCCATGTTTGAGGGACTCTAATACTTGCTATGGTTGTGGTAAAATAGGTCACAAGATTGTTGATTGCCCCTATGTTCAAAACAAGGGTAGAGATTGTCGTCCTCAAGGCCAAGGTGCTAATGTGGGTCAAAGGGAAATGAGAGGTCAATAAGGGGGTGTCTAAGACAAAATAGGTTCTATACTCTCCAAGAAAGGCAAGGAGTAGATGAGGTGTCTTATGTTATTACTGGTATAATAAAGGTTTTTGATTTAATACGTATGCTTTGATAGATCCTGGTGCAACTTTTTCTTTCATTACTCCTTTTGTTGCCAATAAGCTTCATCTATCTCCCAAATTGTTGTTTGAACCCTATGAAGTATCTATCCCTATTGGTGAGTCCATTATTGCTAGAAGGGTCTATAATTATTGTCCCGTGTCCATATTGCATAAAGTGTTGCCTTGTGATTTTGTTGAACTTGCCATGGTGGATTTTGATATTATTCTTGGGATGGATTGGTTACATACATATCATACTTCCGTTGATTGTCAAAACTGTAAAGTTAGGTTATAATTCCATAATGAGCCTATCCTTGAGTAGGAAGTCGTAACATGGTGGTTATGGAAATAATTATTTCTTGTCTTAAAGTGCAAAAATTGATTTCTAAGGGTTGCTTTACCATCTTATGAGAGTTTGGGATGTTGAGTCTAAAATACTCCCTATTGACTTGGTTCCAGTGGTCAATGAGTTTCTTGATGTCTTTGCCGATGAGCATCCTATTGTTCTTTCCAAAAAGGAAATAGACTTTAGTGTAGACCTCCTCCCGAATTCATAACCAATTTTTATTCCTTCTTACCATATGGCCTCGATGAAGTTGAAGGATCAATTGAGGGATTTATTGGAGAAGGGTTTCATAAGGCATAGCAAGTCATCTTGGGGTGCATTTGTGTTGTTTGTAAGAAAGAAAGATGGATCCCTTGGTCACCACAAAGAAAAAGTATGCTCTACTAAGGATAAATAACCTATTTGATCAACTACAAAGGGCTATCCATTTTTCTAAGATTGATCTTTTGTCCGGATACCACCAAGTGAGAGTGAGGGAGTATGATATTCCCAAGATGGATTCTGGACTAGGTATAGGCATTTTGAATTTGTGGTAATGTGTTTTGGCTTGACTAATGCATCGACAATATTTATGGCTCTCATAAGTGGGGTCTTTAAACCCTACCTTGATATGTTTGTGGTGGTCTTCATATATGATATATTGATTTATTCCCATAGTGAAGAAGAGCATGTTAATTATTTGAGGGCGATGTTGCAAATTTTGAGGGATTCCAGGTTGTTTGCTAAATATGATAAGTGTAAATTTTGATAGAAAGAGGTTGCATTCCTAGGAAATATGGTGTCAGCTGATGGAATTAAAGTGGACCCTAAGGCGACGAAGGGGATAAAGAATTGGCCTAGGCCATTGACTTTGACGGATATTAGGATTTTCTTAGGTTTAGCAGTGTATTACCAGAGATTTGTGAATGGTTTCTCTTCACTTGCTTCCCCATTGACAATGTTGACCCAAAAGAAGGCAAAATTTGTTAGGAACGATGAATGTGACAAGAGTTTTCAAACTTGAAAGGACAACCTTACCTCCACTCCCATTTTGGCTTTACTGAAAGGGCTAGAAGGGTTTTTGGTTTATTGTGATTCTTCAAGGATTGGCTTGGGGGTGTGTTTTAATGCCAAATGGCAAGGTTATAGCATATGCCTCTAGGAAACTAAAGGTGCATGAGTGTAATTATCCCACCCATGATCTTGAATTGGCGGCCATGGTGTTTGTTTTGAAAATATGGCGTCATTATTTGTATGGGGCTTATGTAGATGTATTTACTAATCACAAGAGTCTCCAATATGTGTGCACACAAAAAGATTTTAACTTTAGCCAAAGAAGGTAGTTAGAACTCCTTAAGGATTATGACATGAGTGTGCACCATCATCCCGACTAGGCTAATGTTATGGCCGATGCTCTAAGTAGAGTGTCCATGGGTAGTCTAGCTCACGTTGATGATGGTAACAAGGAAGTGACTAAAGAAGTACATCAGTTGGCTAGGTTAGATGTTAGAACTCATATTTCTTGCATTGGAACAATCCGGATTAATTACAATAAGTTAAGGACAAAAATATTCCAGGATATAAAGTCGGGATTTTTGACCTTTGATTTTATTTTGAGATACAAGTTGTTCATAAATTTGGTTAGTATGGAACAATTAGGAAAATTTGGGACAAAATTGGAATTAATTGGAAGTTGGAAATCATGAATTATTTGGCCTTGGCCATATGACATTAAAGTGGGGCCTATACAATTTTTGTGTTAACTTTTAATTGGAACAACACATGGGTGGGCCATGACCACTTTATTCCTTTTTATATCCAATAATTGAGAAAAAAAAGAAAGCAAAGTTGAAAAAGGTCCAAGAGCTCTCGGCCATGGAGAGGGAAAAAGAAAAAACTTTGAGGATCATTTCTAGCCACTCCAAAAATTAATTGTTAATGTAAAGCTGCTATATTGAGGCCCCTAAGTAGCATTGAGGTGTCGTTAGAGCGATCAACCCTTTATTTTTCCACCTTTGGAAACTCTAGCCTATTGTGGAATTGAAGAGAAAAGGTAAGATTTGATCTTGTTTTATGTGTTATAAAGGTTGTAACCATGTTGTTGCCTGTTAAAATGGAGGAAAGTCATGAAATATAGAGTGTTGGAAGTGAGTTGTGTGTGAGGTGCTTGGGCCTTGTGAGTATATGTGTGTTGTGTTGTGATGTGTTGTGTTGAAACTATGAATTAATGCCTAGTGAGTATATTATGAGCATTGTAGGGTGAAGGAATGGTTGAGAATCATCCATATGTGTATGTTGGTGTGCTAGCCGAAAATACGCCATATTATATGACAATGAACAAAGGAATGTCGCTTAATGTTTTAGTCATCGTCGTTATGAATTCTATGTGGAAAATGAATGCTTATTTGCTCAAATTGATATTTTAGTTGTTGCGGACTAATTTAGAGGTTATTGCATATTTAATGTAATTTGTATAAGAATGAGAATAGCATTGTTACAATGTGAATTGTGGGTGCAAATCATGATTTGAGAATGAGGAATGGAAAAGCGGGGTTCTCGGGTTTAGGGGCTATTCTTGGATAGATTGGAGAAAAATTTCTATTGTTGGAAGTGTTATGTCAATTGCTTAGAATGTCTTTATATATTGTTGGTATGGATTTGGGTTAGTATTTGAATGTATAAGCATCGATGTTGGCTTAATGATAAGCTGTTGAATCGAATTTATGAATGTTGTTGAATGATGAAAAATAGAGCTATTATTATTGTATTGCCTTTCGGGTTGGTTGTTGATGTTGCTAGGTTGGTTATTGTTGTTGTTGTTGTTGATTAATTTGGCCAAGTTGAATTCTTAGGGTGGGCTATTTTCAGGGGAAATGCTGCCCAAATTTTTGTAGAATTAAGGGCAAATTTGGAATTTAATGCCCAAAAAGTCTTTAGCTAATATCTAGCATTTTATGACATGTTTGTAGACCTAAGGCAGCCCGAAGTGTAAGTTGGATTTAGCTTATGTTTGCATTATATTGGAGAGAATTTGAGGTATGTAAAACAACCTTCCTTTTCGGCATGCCTTAGTTAAAATAGGCTATGATAGGAGCCCCGAGAAAACTCTATTCTCTCAATCCGAGCATGTTTATAGTCCGTATTTGTTCCTTGATATTCTTATGTTAATATGTCGTAACATTGATCCTTATGTCCTTGGAATCCATAAGTTGCAAAGGGTACATGAAAGCTGATTAGTTTTAGTAGAACTTATTCTTTAACAATTCTAAAACTGCAAACGCCCATAACTTTTGGTGGGTCCTGCGATGCCCTTTTATGCAATTTTGATAACTTTTGAAAGAATATATAATAATTATTCTTCCAATTTCAAATATGACTATTTTACTTATATTTTGTTCTCCACCCATTCGTGGGTCCTGCGATGCCCTTTTATGTAATTTCGATAACTTTTGAAAGAATATGTAATAATTATTCTTCCAATTTCAAATATAACTATTTTGCTTATCTTTTGGATTTATGACAATGATTTTATGCATATGATTACTCACTACTCCACTCATGCCTACTACTATGATATCGTTTGCCGATTCTAGGGCCGGTTGATTGTCGTGCGCATTATGTTATACTCTGGTGTTATGTTGTGTTTGACGTTATGCTGTGTTTGGCGTTATGTTATTTTGTGATATGTGATGGGGATTCGGTGATTTTAAACTTTCTGGTGTTATGCTGTGTTATGGCGCCATCAACGTGAGGGCGACTATATTTTCGGTGCCCTACGCATGATTTGTATTTTGAAAGTAAACATTTTAACATTTTTGGATATGTATTTACCTTTCATACTTTCATTTCGATGAGCCTTATCGGTAACGGGTGCCAGTCCGCCTTAACGGGATTTGGGTTGTCACATATTTACCTTCCATACTTCTATTTTGATTATTACTCAGATTTATGTTCTGTATCTTCTGCTTTGCATACTCAGTACATATTTCATATTGACCCCCCTTCTTCGGGGGCTGCTTTTCATGCTCGCAGGTATCGACGCACAGTTTGGTAATCCACCAGTTTAGGCAATCCTTCTGCTATTTGGAGTCCTCCCCCTATTTTGGAGCCTACTTTTGGTATATATTTGTTCGCTGCATTGTGTATATTTATTTTGGGATACGGCGGGGCCCTGTCCCATCCTATGATTCTGTCAGTTTATTTAGAGGTCTGTGGATATATGTGTGTGGGTTATGCCGAGTTCATCCGATTAGACTTGTATGATTTGTGTGTTGGGCAATTTCACCCGCCATGGCAGCCTTGTCAACCCGTATATGTATATATGTTGTTTTGTTGGACCTGTGTGGCCTTTGTTGGTATTTTCTGAGTGCAGGGTTATATTGGATGGTCCGTAAAATAAAGGAAAACTTTGCCAAAATTTTTTTAATTTATAAACTTGAAATATAGCCTTGTCGACTTCTGTTATATTCGGGGATTGTCGGCTTTGCGATTGTATTTGAGTGCCCAATTCGGCCACTAATCATGGCCCACGGAGTTGGATTATGATAGAAGCGGTATCAGAGCGGTTCGTCCTTGGAAAGTCCACAGACTGTGTCTAGTAGAGTCTTGTTTATCGGTGTGTTGTGCACCACATCTATAAAAAGGAGGCTATAGGACACTTAGGATTTTATTTTTTTTCTTTCTAATCTTAGATCGTGCGATAGAGATGAGTTATTAGGATAACTCTTTTCTGACAAAATGTTCTATTTTTAGTGATGCTTCTGAGGAAGACTACAGCTTCCCGAAAGGGCAAGTCTGAAGTGGTAGGTGAAATTAGTCGAGCTCGGGTGACTATTAGGGCTCATGCCCAGAGTGAGATAGATATGGTACCATCGACAGCTAGTTCGGCTACACTGCAAGTGCCGGAGGGAGTTGGAGTATCAGCAGCTGTAGGTACAGGGGTGGCTTCATCGCCAGCTCTCGAGGTTCGAGTACCTGAGCTTCCAGCCCCTCAGCTAGGTGTTGAGATTGGGGACATGCGAGAGACGGTCCAACTATTGACCTGACTAATAGCAGGACAGGCCCATAGACAGGGCGTAGGCGGTGATCAGGTAGGATGCCATGACAATTCGACGGCTCATGGTTTTCTAACATGCAACCCACCAGAGTTTTTTTGGTCCAACCCCATAGTAGACCCTCATGAGTTTGTTCAACAGATGCAGTGGACCCTGCGATTGATTAATGCATCAAAGATCGAGTTAGTTGAGGTGGCATCCTACCGACTGCACGACGTAGCAGCCAATTGGTATGAGTCGTGGATGCTATCCAGAGGTAAGGGTGCCCCTCCAGCCGTTTAGGGCGAGTTCACTGAGGCTTTTCTGGCCCATTTTCTGCCTCCGAAGTTGAGGCGAGCTAGAGTAGATAGATTTCTGCTGTTAAAGCAGCGGGGCAGGCCAGTCAGAGAGTACAGTTTGGAGTTCGATTCGCTGGCCAGATATATGCCTACATATATTGCTGACATGAGTGATTGGATGCACCGATATATAGTGGGGCGGACTTGTATTATGTTGACAATTGCTTGGTAATGGCAGCCCTGACTGGTATGGATATCACTCGTATTCAGGCCCACGTCCAGGGCATGAAGGATCGATGCAGGGGGCACCAACCTGATAAGGTTGATGACAGGGGCAGCCCAAGAGGGCCAGATCATCTAGGTATTCAGGGGATTTTTGATGCAGGCAGCCTCAGCAGTAGCAGAGCAGACATCCTCCCCAGTCTGTATGGGGTACACCCTCGCAGTTCACTAGCAAGAGATCAGAGGGCGTAGGTTATTCAGGGGCAGGCCCGAGTTCCAGGGTTTCAGGCTCACAGTTGGACAGAGGCTCCAGCAGTTAGATGAGACCCCCTAGACCTCCGTGTTCTTACTGTGGGAGATAGCACCTTGAGGAGTGCTTTCGTGCCACCTGTGCTTGCTTTACGTGTAGCTGTCAGGGCCATCAGATGAGAGACTGTCCAGTTAGAGGTGGTATAAGCAGATCAGCTTAGTCTACCGGGTCAGCCGGTGGTTCATCTTTATCATCGGTAGCTATGCACCCTGTGGAGCAAGGTATACCAGCAACAGCAGGCCGAGGCAAGGGTCCTGGTAGAATTACTTGGTCTAGCAGTCCTTCGAACAGCATTTATGCATTGTCCAGCCGGCAGGACCAAGAGGCGTTGCCAAATGTTATCACAGGTATATTACTGGTTTTCTCTTGAGATGTGTATGCACTGACTGATCCTTGTTCTACATTATCATATATTTCTCCTTTGGTTGCTAATAAAATTGGGATAGAGTCTGAGCTGATAGAGCCTTTCGAGGTAGCCACACCAACATGGGATTTTATTATTGCCAGTCGAGTTTATAGAAACTATTTGGTATTTATTTATGGCCGCTACACTATGGCCAATCTGGTTGAGTTAGATATGACAGAGTTCGACGTGATTATGGGTATGGATTAGCTCCATTCTTGTTATGCTAATGTTGATTATCAAAAGAAGATAG
>DF367439.1:3190-13769 GCA_000787875.1 Solanum virginianum | reverse complement strand
TCATGTAATATTGACCGTTTATACATATTTTGAGCTATGAATCTATGATCTATTATGAGATTTGATGAGGGGTTTCAATGTATCTTGCATATGGGTGTTACCTAGTGTTGGCGGGTTGATTTACATTGAATTTTCTCATATGATTTCACTCTTGAATTGCATGATTTCGAACTAGCATTACACAACTTCCAAGTGTTTAATAAAATGTACGGTTAAATATTATTGAGTTATTGATGATCTATTATATGGCCTACTGATGAAGTGACTGTATGATGATGAAAATAACATATGTATCTATTAAATTCATGAAAATTATCTATAGTGGTACAAGTTGACAACACCTTGTTGAGGGGGGATGAGCCTCAAACACTTTGATAGGGGGTGCTATGCCCATCTACAATGTTGAGGGTTATGTACCTTGGCCACTTTGATTGGGAATACTATACCCATCTACTATATTGAGGGGTATATACCTTGACCACTTTGATAGGGGTGCTATGCCCATCTACCATGGTTAGGGGTATATTCCTTCACTACTATTAAGGGGGGTGACATGCCTATCTACCAATTAAGGGGTACATACCTCAATCACCTTCCAAGGGGGTGATATGCCTTGGATTCCAAGTATTAGTTGCTTGGTCTATGATGATGGTCTCTTCCTACACATGTTATATGTTCTATACAAGCATATTTTAATTTAAGCATTAATTATACATGCCATATTGTTATTATAGTCACCCATTGCCTATGTATATACATTTTCACTATGTTTTCTATCTCTTGTTGCATTGCATCCTACATACTTAGTACATTAAAATGTACTAACGCATACTTTATGCCTAAATAATGTTACTATCTAGGAGTCGTAGCTCCTCACGATCATCCTCTACGTGGTTAGTTTTGGATATCTTGAAGATAAGCTTTGCTGAGTCCTCAAGTTTGGGGATACTAGCTATGCTACTCATTCTTATGTTATTCCTTATATTAAACTGTTGATACTATGAGGGTCTTGCCCTCCGCCCTATCTATGTTACAGGTTTTTTTGGACAAGTCATGTAATCATGCTATGTTTTTGACTCTTTGTTTTTTATGGTTATTAAAGACTTTCTTTAGTCCCTTTGTCCTTATTTCAATATATCAATATTGTTTACTTTGCTTCCGCGACCAAAGATGCGTGATTGATATGCTAAGCCCTTCAGGTTCCTATTCGCCATGTCACGTGTAGGCCCTAGGCTTGGGTCGTGACAAGCTAAGTATCAAAGCACTAGGTTGTTAATGGTCCTCGGAATGCAACATGCCAAAGGCCCTAGGCTTGGGTCGTGACAAACTTGGTATCAGAGCACTAGGTTGTTAATGGTCCTTGAAATTCAACACACCACATTGATTAAAGTCTTATTCGTGATTGTGAAGTGCACAACGACTATGAGCAAGAGGCTATGAGGCATTTTAGAAAATATTTCCCTTCTTCTTTATCTATGTCACGCTATAGAAGTTAAGGTAAAGTTTAACATATTGAATGTTCTTGGATATTTTACTTTCAGTTGCAGGCCATTGATCATGATGTCCGTGTTCATGACCTCATTCCCGAGAAACTTCTTCGTAAAAACGTGGGCATCTCATCGAAGCGGAAGAAGAGCTCATTCACTCGAGGAGTAACCGAACTCGCTCGCTCCTCAAGCTCGTCATGATAGGGAAGCGGCTCATGAAGAGTTCTGAGATGCTATTACCATGCTAGCCCATGCCATGACTAATAAAATCAACCAAGGGGCCCAAGCCCCCATGCTCCTACTCTGGCCTCAAGGGTGAGGGATTTTACAAGAATGAACCCACCAAAGTTCCATGGGTCTAAAGTAGATGAGGATCCTTAAGAATTTATCAATGAGATGTACAAGGTGTTGTCTATTATGGGTGTTAGATCAAAAGAGAAAGTGGAGTTGGTGGCCTACCAACTCAAAGGGGTGGCCCAAATTTGGTTCACCCAATGGAAGGTAGAGAAGGGGAACAATAATATGATTCTTTGGGAAAAGTTTAAAGCAGCATTTCTCAACCGGTTTTTCCCTCTTGAGCTAAGGGAGGCCAAAATGATAGAATTTATTAATTTTAAGCAAAAGTCTATAAGTACGAGGGAGTATGCCCTTAAGTTCAACCAACTCTCTAAACATACTCCATAATTAGTGGCTGAGCTGAGGTCTAGGATGAACAAATTCGTGGTGGGTGTGTTTGACTTAGTAAATGAGGGTGTCATACCGCCATGTTGATAAGTGATATGGATTTGTCTGGCCTTATGACATATGCCAACAATTGGGGGGAGAAGCTTAGGAAAAGAAGGAATGGTGAAGCCAAGAGGGCCTGTTTTGAAGGTAGATTCCAAAGTCCCAAGGGTGACCGGTTTCATCGAGGCCAAGGGTCTTCTAATGCTCCTACTAGAAGGTTTGCTAATGACAACCCAAGTGTCTAAGGTGGTGGTGGTGTGGTGCCTAATCCTATGTGCCCTAGGTATGGTAAAGGTCACAATGGCCCATGTTTGAAGGATACTAATGCTTGTTATGGTTGTAGTGAAGTAGGTCATAAGGTCATTAGTTATCCTTGTAGCCAAAACAAGGGTAGAGATGGTTGTATACAAGACCAAGGTACAAATATGGGTCCCTAAGAAGAAAGGAGGCCAACAAGGAGGTGCTCCAAGGTAAATTTGATTCTATGCTATTCAAGAGAGATAAGGGGTAGATGAGGTGCCCGATTTCATCACCGATATGTTAAAAGTCTTTGATTTTGGATGTGTATATGTAGATAGACCTGGTGCCACTCTTTGTTTTATTACTCCAATTATTGCCAAAATATTTCATATTAGTCCCGAATTATTGTGTGAGCCATATGAATTGTCTACTTCCATTGGTTAATCCATTATTGCTAGAAGGGTCTACAAAAATTGTCCCATTTTCATTTTGAATAAAATATTACGCTGTGATTTTGTTGAGTTGGATATGGTGGATTTTGATGTCATTCTTAAGATAGGTTAGTTGTATGCATACTATGCTTATATTGATGGTAAAACCGATAGGGTCAAATTCCAACTTTCTAAGGAACCCATCCTTGAGTGGGAGAGTCATGATATGGTAGTCAAGAGTAGATTCATTTATTGCATTAGAGCCAAAAGGTTGATTTCTAAGGTATGTCTCTATCATCTTGTGAGGGTTAGGGATGTTGAGTCCAAAGTCCTTCCTATAGAGTCGATTCTGGTAGTTAATAAGGTCCTTGATGTCTTTCCCATGAGCTTCCTGGTGTTCCTCCTAAAAGGGAAATAGATTTTGGTACATACCTCCTTCCCGATACTCAACCCATTTTTATTCCCCCTTACTGTATGGCCCTAGCAGAGTTAAAGGAGTTGAAGGAGCAATTGAGGGATTTGTTAGAGAAGGGTTTTATAAGACCTAGCCAATCACCTTAGGGTGGATTGGTGTTATTTGTGTAGAAGAAAGACTGCACTCTTAGAATATACATTGATTACTGGTAACTCAATAGCGTCACCATAACGAATAAGTACCCTCTACCAAGAATTGATGATCTTTTTGCCTACTTCAAATGGCTAGCCACTTCTATAAGATTGATCTTCAGTCCGGGTATCACCAAGTGAAAGTGAGGGAGTATGACATTCCCAAGACGACCTTCTAAACTGGGTTTGGGCACTATAAGTTTGTGATTATGTCCTTCGGGTTGACTAATGCACTGGCTATCTTCATGGATCTTATGAATAGGGTCTTTAAACCCTACCTTGATTTGCTTGTGGTCGTTTTTATTTATGATGTATTAATCTATTCCCATAGTGAGGAGGAGCATGTGAGTCACTTGAGGGTTGTGTTGCAAATCTTGAGGGAGGAGAAGCTGTATGCCAAATATGAAAAATGTGAGTTTTGGTTGAAAGAGGTTGCCTTTGTAGGTTATGTAGTGTCGGGTGATAGTATAAAGGTGGACCCTAAAAAGATAGAAAATGGTAAAGTGATAGCTTATGCCTCTAGACAACTTAAGGTGCATGAAAAGAATTATCCTACCCATGATCTTGAATTGGCTGCCATGGTATTTGCTTTAAAAATTTGTCGTCATTACTTATATGGGGTTCATGTTGATGTGTTTACAAATCATAGAAGTCTCCAATATGTGTTTACCAAAGAAGATCTCAACTTGATACAAAGGAGATGGTTAGAGATCCTTAAAGATTATGATATGAGTATGCATTAACCTATTGGTAAGGCTAATATTGTGGCCGATGCTCCAAGTAGGGTGTCTATGGGTAGCCTAGCATATGTTGATGATAGTGGCAAAGAAGTAGGTGGAAAGGTCCATCTATTGGCTAGATTAGGAGTTAGGTTGGAGGAGTTTGATAATGGGTGTGTAGGGGTTGTTGATGGTTCAAAATCTTCATTGATTGAGGAGGTAAAGGCAAAGCAAGATCTTGACCCCGCCTTGTTAGAGTTGAACGCCTTGGTGAGAGATGGTAAGGTGGACGTTTTCTCCCAAGGGGGAGATGGTGCCCTTAGGTACCAAGGTAGGTTTTGTGTGCCAAATGTTAATGACTTAAGAAAGAAGATTTTAGATGAGGCCCATAATTCTTCCTATTCTATTCACCCCATTTCTACAAAGATGTATAGAGATTTGAGGGAAGTATTTTAGTGTGGTAGTATAAAGAGTGATATTGCTAAGTTTATATCTAGTTGTCATAATTTCCAACAAGTGAAATCCAAGCGTCAAACGTTGGGTGGGCTAGCCCAAGATATAGAGATTCATACTTAGAAGTGGGAGGAATTTAACATAGATTTTATGGTTGGGTTGCCTAAGACTAGAAAGCATTTTGACTCTATTTTGGTTGTGGTTGATAGAATGACAAAGTCAGCTCATTTCCTACCGATTAAGACTACTTATGGTGCCAAAGATCATGCCAAATAGTAATATTAGCCTTGACATTTTCAACAACCTCATTAGTTCTTTTATTGGCAGGTGTATTAGACTTGGTCGATTTGACATTGTCAAGTTTTGCTTCCTTCAGGATATAATTCTTCAGGTAGAATTTTGTATCAGCAAAGTGTGACTCAGCTTCAGTGAAAGGATTATTATCAGTAACTATTTTCCTTTAAATTCCATCTTGAAGAAACTTCAAACATTGTAGTAAGAGGATGAGACAATTTTATTCTCATGTACCCAAGGCCTACCAAGCAATATATTATGTGAAGTCTTTGCGTCGATCACATGCATCCATGCTCTAGATCACAAATCACCAATATGGATTTCTAACTTGATGGACCCTATAGACCTCTACCCCCATTGATTGAATCCTTGTATTAACAAATGATTTTCACTAAGTTCCTCAGTTATGATGCCCAGTTCTTTCAATGTATGGATGGGCAGAATGTTAAATCCAGATCCTTCATCAATCAAGATTCTATTTATCCTCTTCTCTAGCACATAACCACCATGTACAAAGGACGATTATGTAGCTTTTCACCAAATAGGAGATCATCCTTTGTAAATGTGATTTTTGTATCACATGTATGTACTTCTTAAGAAGAGGGCTTTACAGGATTTTCAAAAGATAAGCGAGACATTTTTGATGAGATTTCTCCCATTGCTTCTTCTTTATCCATGGGAGACATCTTTGACGAAGTTTCACCTATTTCTTCTTCTTTATCCATAGGAGACATCTTTAGTGAAGTATCACCTACTGTCTCTCCTTTATCGGTGTTAAAACATGATGCCTCATTATTATCTTAGAAAATTCTAGTGTGAAACCAACTCGGCAAGAACTCTCCAAAAGTCACAGGACGTCGTGCCTTCTAGTAGTGATGCACTTCCACCTTTTCTTTCTTTGGATGCATGACTAGCTTTTGCTTCTTTGGTCTTCTCACCATCCTTTCTCTTGTCAGTTGCTTAGATAACTCTCTTCACGAACTTGTCCTCTTATGTCTTCGCCTAGTCATAAGAATCCAAACCTTCATAATTATCTCTATCAGTTTGGATTTTATTCGTCTCTAATGACTTCGTTTCTCCAGGAGTATATATTTGGATTAGGTCAAGTCTTTCATCATAATCTCTATTAGTTTGGACTTTATTTGGCTCTAATAACTTCTTTTTTTTTAGAAGTATATATCTGGATTAGGTCAAGTGAGCCAAAAGTGATAGAGATTTGGTTAGAACTTGCTTTCTCATCATCAAGGACAATCTTCTCCTCCCTAGCCAATTGCATGACTTTGTCCTTGAAAACGAAACATATTTCAAGAGGATGACGCAAAAGTCTATGATATTTGTAATAGTTTGGATCATCAATTTTCTAGCTTCATTGGGCCATTTCATATCTGATAACTCGATGAGCTTCAATTCAACTAACTCATTAAATATTTGAGAAACATCAGTATCCAGAAAAGGGTATTCTTTTTCTTGCATCTCCTTTAAAGTCAACTTTCGATTTGGACACCCCTGAAAAGTTATCTTCATACTTTGCTTCCTACTCTCCTTTGTAGTAAACTTCACAGGTGATGCGTTGACATTCATGGATTTCTTGTTATCATTCTTGAGCACAAATTTGCTCAATTTCTTTGGTTCTTGCTTGTCTTTTCCTTTGCGAGGATCATGGACCAGCATCATATCTTTTCTTGTAGAAGACATGCTTAACTCCATGTCATGAGCACGAGTAGCTAGATCCTCAAAGAACTTTCTTGATTCCTTTTAGGATATATAGAAACCCCTAGTGCATTCCTTGGATACATATTTCTATTGTAGAAGCTTCATTAAGTGTATCTTTATAGTTGAGACTTGCATTCCTCCATCGATTTATGAAGTCGATAACTGGTTCATCCTTTCCTTGGCAAGTATTTGTGAGTTCTACATGCTCACTGTGCGCCTTGTGTTATAGAAGCGATTGAGAAACTCATGCTCTAGTTGCTCCAAACTATCAATGGAATGAGGTTCAAGATTAGTGTACCAGTCAAAGGCATTCCCCTTTAAGGAGCGAACGAACTGGTTGACAAGATAGTCTCCATAAGTCCGGGTGTTATTACATGTTTCCACAAAGTGTGCCACATGCTGCTTTGTATTTCCCTTGCCCTCAAACTGTTGATATTTAGGGGGTTGATATCCAGCAGACATTTTAAGGTTATCAATCCTCATAGTGTAATACTTGGCATACATTTGGGAAGACATGGTGGAGACTTCATACTTGTCTTTAATGGTCTCTTCAATGAACTCCTTTAATTGATCATGTGGGATCATTCCTTCGGCAGAAATTGGCAACTCCTTGATAGTCGATGCTTAGATTTTCAATCTCTTAAATCTCAATACCTTTCCCAGGTGCATGGCTAGATTCCCTATCTAGTAAGTCATCCACCCTATCCATCAACTTATCGCTGCGAGACTCTTGGTGTTGCACATGTCTAGTCAATCTTTCAATCATCTTCACTAGATTTACAAGTTATTCCTTCGTGGATGAAGCATTACTTGTCATCCCTTGCATGGCTGTTGGAGGAATAGAAGAGTAGTGTGGATTATCATGGAAATTAATCTTCAGAGGTCTCATATTATGCAATGCATGTGGAGAAGATTTGTCAGATGAGTCATGGCCCTTCTTTGCGGTAAAGTTCTTGGAACAAGAGACCTTAAGCAGAGCTAAAGTCTGCTTGATCTTTTCAGCAACACTGATTCCTTCTTCTGAAGCATTTGTAGAGGAGCTCACTCGCTGTGGGGTGGAAGATCCAAAATCAGGAGTTGGTGCGAACGATACTCACAGTGTTTATTGTCCTAGCATAGTATCTTTGCTCCTTGTAACAGCTCCAACACTTCCAAAAGTAACACCTAGGATTCCTTCTACTTCAGCAAGAACTTGGAATTAGCAGCCTTAGAGGAAGTTGATTGGGAGATCTTCTTGGAAGATATTTCGATGTTCTTTGATTCTTGAAAAGTTTAGATGAGTGGTAGAGATTGTCCCACTAGGCGTGCCAGAATTTGTTTGACAATAAAATTCATGTCGAGGAACTAATAATCAAGGAACCAAAAATATTGCAACAATCGTAGTATTTTATTTCAAGGAGTGAGTTCTACAATCTCTATAAATCCTCTAATTCACCTTTTCAAATATAAATTCAATGGTTCTTTAGCTTGATCTTGAAAAACTTGATAGATTTGCTTGACTTGTACTTGAATTCAAGTGCTTTTGGGCTTGTTCTTGAATCTGGTGGGCTTGATCTTGATATATAAATTTGATGATCTTGAACTTGAACTTGATATGGATTTGTTCTTGAACTTGATGTTGACTTGTACTTTAATACAAGGGCTTTTGGGCTTGTTCTTGAATCTGATGATCTTGAACTTTATGTATTCTTGAACTTGAATGCTTGATTTCTTGAATTCTTCTTGTTGCTTCTAGATAAATCTGCGTTTTGATCCGTGAGCTCTCTCTGGTTTCATGTTAGAATTCTTGATATGGATAATAAATTATGAGGACCCCTTTATATAATTGTAGAACAGAGGAGTCATGGTAGAATCAGACTTTCTTCTAGCCAATCAGATTCAAGGTGACATGGCGCAGGAAAAGTGATAAAAGTAGGTTTCCTTGAGTTATGATGGAATCAGGCTTTCTTTCGGCCAATCAGATTCAAGGTAACATGGGAGCAGGAAAATTGATAAGAATAGGTTTCTTTTCAAGTGACATGGCAATATTTGATTGGTTGGAACATATCACTCGTACATGTGGCATATTTTCATTGGCCTTTGATTTGAGATAGGTATGCCATGTCATTCTGACACATGGTGTGATCCTATTGATTTCTTTATTTGACTTGGCATGCCACATCATCCAACATGTGGCATCAAGTGGGCCTCTAGGATGAGAGGACATTGGGCCTAACAAAGTGAGTCATCTTTTGTATCCCAAATAAATGGATTTGGGCTTTCAATTAAATCCATATTTTATTGGATTTAATTAAGAGAAAATCACCCCATATACTCTTTTAAGAGTACATATTACGGGTTTTAAATATACTATGTTATAACTACTAATTTTAAAAAATTAATTACGTGCTATAACAATTTTGATTTAATTTAAAATCTTTTTTATTATTTTTATATTAAAAAATTAAAATACTTATTATTAAAAAGAGAAAAAAGTGGCTATTGAGATTTATACAAATCAATTACCCATTTTTAGGGATTTACTTTTTCTTTTAACAAGGTAACTCTTTAGGATTTACTTTTCCTTTTACCAAAGTGACTCTGCACCTTCCCACGTCTCTTCCTCTTTCTTTCTCTTTCACACTATTTTCAAATTTCAACAAACAATCTATTCATCATCATCGTGCCCATTTCACTGTTGTTGCATTTTTTTTCAAAATCATGAACAAAAATCAAAATGCATTGTATACACCCAGAAAGAGCCCTAGGCTGATTGGGCAGGAAATGCATGTCGAAATAAAGCTACCAAATTTTAACATCTTAACTCAAACACCAGTGAAGAACAATGCAACACGAGAGAAGAGAGGTCCAACTCAAACTCTTGCCAAGAAGCGCGCCCCTATTAAGAAGAGAGGTCCAACTTGATCTGCTAGAAATGGACAAAAAAAAGGAGAAAAGTGTGGATTCTTATTCGACAGAGAATCCTAATTTAGTTGTTGAATCTTATTCGGATTTGAATTTTGTCCAGTCGAATATTTCAAATAAAGCAAATAATATTTTGAGAGAAGAGTCTTCCAAATCTACAAAGAAAAGAGCTTGTGGAACATTCAAAGAAGATCCAAAAATTCCCAAGCAAAAGAAGGTCAAACCAGATATTAAGTTATTTTTATGGCATTATTTTTTTTTTCAAACATAATTTTAAGATCTCCAAGAGGGAAAACTTCAAGTATCTGGGGTCCATCATTCAGAATAGTGGTGATATCGATGATGATGTAACACATCATATTGGGATAGCATAGACTAAATGGAGGCTTGCATCTGGAGTATTGTGTGATAATAAGATACCACCTAAACTCAAAGGTAAGTTTTACAGATTAGTAGTTAGACCATATTTGTTGTATGGGGTGGAATGTTGGCCAATCAAAAATGCACATGTCCAAAAGATGCATGTTGCAGAGATGAGGATGTTGAGATAGATGTGTGGTCACACTAGGAGTGACAAGGTGTCACGACCCAACCTATGGACCGTGATCCCATACTCACAGTAGTCCACAGACCTCTAAACAAATATACTCACAAAAGAGATAGGACAGGGCCCCCGTCATACCCAAAATGAAAGTAGTCTAATTTAACCATATTCTAATAAAAATAAGTGTACCAAGAGTGGCTCCATGACGGGACAGGGCACCCGTCAAACCCAAAAGTGAATAAAGTCTGAAGTAACAAAATATTAACAAAGTATACCAAAAGAGGCTCCGAAGTAGGGGAGCTCGTCAGGCAGCAAATGGAGTATCCTAAGCTGGGGGTCCTCTACCCTGTATGTTAGAACCTGCGGGCATGAAACGCAGCCCCCGAAGAAAGGGGGGTCAACACGAAAGACGTACCGAATATGTAAAGCGGAAAGTACAAATATTGACATGGCGCAGGAAAA
>DF367441.1:4473-19603 GCA_000787875.1 Solanum virginianum | reverse complement strand
ACAGGGCAATGAATTCATCAAAGCAAAAGAGAGATCATTCTAGCAGTCAGCGAAAAAGTATTTCGGAGTGTTTATAATCCGTTCAGAGGAGTAAGCGTTCTGGAGAGCAATAGCAACGGCATTCTGTGAGACCTCAACTTCTGCAGCAGTGGAGTCGACTAGCCTTGAGAACCTTGTTAAAAGTTTTGACCCCCTCACTCTGCAGGTCATCGGGTTGAAGCTTCTACTTGCCCAAGCCCGAGCTTGTGCCTTGGGATAGAATAGACAAGGAATCTTGCACCTTCTGCAGACCATCGACCACTGCGTTCAAGGTGTTTTTGATCTCCACGGTACCTTAGGCTTGGAGAGGAGCTTTCTTTGTCCATCTTCCATTAGCAAGAACATATCCCATACTGGCCAAGGTTTGAAGATCATAGGTTGAAGCTATCTCTATAGCAGGATATTTGGAAGGATATACCCCAACATCCTTGAAGATACAAGAGATCACTATCCCATAGGGTAGCAGTCCCACTGGAATCCATTAAGCCCAGTTGATTTTGATCAGACAATAATAACAAAAATATCTCGGAGAGCGAGCGAGTTAAGAGAACTTAAAGCTCACTAAGTTTCAATGATGACACTTACTGCAGGACAAAATGTTAATATCAATCAAGAAAATAAATCAATTCGACCATATCTAATTAAAATCAAAGAGATTCTATTCCTAAAATAGAATGGCAGCGAATCACAAAATGACCTGGAACGAACCATATCATCCAACTACAACTTAAATCAGCTGAAGTGTCCAGGAGCATGCGGATTCAAATACCAATCCTAACAGATTAACAAAGATTTGCGTACTACATTACCCTGACGACATGGTGGAATTCAAGATAGAATCGACAACTAGCAGCTAAATGATTGTGAGATTTCATGAAATCACTAGGGGATCAACAAGGCTTTCTATATAGATTTCTGCAGCAGCACATTCCTCAAATCGATCAGCAACCTCTAGTTGTCTCGTTGAACTATCATATATCATGATTACTGGGGGAAGTAAAAGTAAAATTTCATCCTTATCGGATTGGTAACACAGTGCGGAGAAAATGGATGTAAAGATTATAAATTCCCCCATAGGATGATCAACTGTGAAAATCTTTGTCCATGACACTTTAACTCCACGATCCTTCATAATCCACACATCAGAATTAGTTCCTTTAAGACAACACAAAGGTGACTTTCCACCACTCCCAACGCCAAAGGATAACTCCTTTCCCATAACTGTCCAGAAGTTCCAACCTTCTCCATGTCTCGTCTGCTAAATCAAGAGAAATGATGTTGCACGTATTGATCCTATCAACATCAGCAGATAAAGTCCAATAAAGCTTTCCATTGACAAATTTACCAAAAAATTGCCCTGAAACTTATTGATTGTTCTCCAAGAATCAGCCTCAAACTGTATATGTTGACTACAGAATCATATGAACCACTATACTCATAAATACACTGAATAACTACCACTTTGTAATCGTCATGTAATAGTAAGCGCAATCCTTCCTCAATTTAGTTCCAAACGTTGGCAGTTTCTTAGACTTCTTGATTGTGGGGTTCCATAAAACTAGTTCCTCTGTCTTACTCTGCAGATAAATCAATCCATTGACAGAACCCACAATCCAATTATAAATAATGGGGTCTTCCATTGGAGAACCAATGACAAATAACTCAGTGCTTCGTTCTTTGTGAAGCATGGACGGGAGACGGCATACCTTGAAATTGCATGTGGATTCTGTTACTCAATATGTATTACTTAAAATACTTAGAACAAAAAACTTTTTCTTCTGAACAAAAACTTTTGTAGCAAACAAAACTTTTGTAGAAAAAAAATATTTTGTAAAACAAATTTTTGTAGAACAAAACTTTGTGAACATCTTTTCATGAAAGGTTTGCAATTTTTCATGAAAGGTTTGCAACTTTTCATGAAAGGTTGCAACCTGTCAGAAAATTCAACTTTTCATCTCACCATTTCCAATTCACTAATATCAAAACCCAACAGATTCTTGAAAAATAATCCTGTGGTGGTTGTATTGTTTGTCATTAGCTGTTAATTTCAAGTGGCTTTTTATAAAGTTAGGATGGGAGACTAGTTCAAGCCATGATTTTGAAACACACATGAACTTGGGACAGAGACTTCGGCGGAATGTTGTATTTTACTTGGGCCAAGTGTGGTACACTTGGCACTAGATGTTTGCATATAAAAATATATGTATACAAGACTTTCTTTCATTCCCTTATCAATTCCATACTTAGAAAAATTTGGAGAAAGATAAGAACACTCACAAGAGAGCTCTTGGGTTTGGGGACCAATAATTTGAAATTCTCTTTCTTTCATTCCACAAATTAATTGTTGGTGTTAATTCACTATATTGAGTCCCCTAAATAGCTTGAAAGTGTTATTTGAGCAAGAAAATACTTCTTTCTTCAACTTTGGCAACCTTGGCTCAATTAAGGAGTTGAAGTGGTAAGGTGAGATTTAATGTTGTTTTATGTATTATTAAGGTTGCATGTATGTTGTAGTGTGTTAAATTGAAGGTAAATCATGAAATATAGCATGTTAAAAAGTGAGTTGGTTAAGTTAGGGTTGGGGCCGAAATTGGTGGATGCATGTATATAGTGTTATATTGTATTGTAACTATGAATTTATGTTCAATTAGCATGACATGGTAATTGTAGAGTAAGGAGAGTTTTGGAAATTATTCATATGTATATGTAGAGGGTTGGCCGAAATTCTTGGGAATGATGTTTATGATGATATATGGCACTTTTATCATTATAAAGTTGGTTGCGTTGGTTGTGGATATCGTGGGACTGTTGTATTGTTGTTGTTGATTGAGCCGAGTTAATTCTCGAGGCAACCTACTTTTAAGGGGAAGTGTTGCTGAAATTTGTATAGAATTAGGAGCAAATTTGGTATGTAGCGCCCAAGAAGCCTTTAGCTAATGAGTTGGTATTGTTGTGACTTAATTGTAGACGTTGGACACCTTGAAGCATAAGTTGGATCGAGTTTGCATTTGGAGTCNNNNCACCTACCTGAGTTGGTATTGTTGTGACTTAATTGTAGACGTTGGACACCTTGAAGCATAAGTTGGATCGAGTTTGCATTTGGAGTAGTTTGGAGAAGTGTTTGAGGTATGTAAAGCAAACTTACTTTTTGGCATGGCTTAGCTAAAAATAGGTTATGATACGAACTCCATTCCCGCAGTCCGAGCTTGCATATAATCTGTATTTGTTCCTTGGCATTCTTATGATATTTTGTCATCACTTTGACTCTTATGTCTTTGAAATTTGTAAGTTGCAAGAATATGGGAAATTTGATTAATTTTGCAAGAACTTATTCCTTAATGATTTTGAAATGATAAATGTCCGTAACTTTTGAAAGAAAGCTAGGATTGCCTTGAAAACCATTTTGAAATTCCTTGTATGAGCTGTATGATCTAGAATAAGTATGTTCCTCATAATTTGGGCCAGTTCGGGTTCCTACCGACCATGGGTCCCACGATGCCCTTTTATATCTAGGATGAGTATGTTCCTCGTAAGCTGGGCCAGTTCGGGTCTCCACCGTCTGTGGATCCCGTGACGTCCTTTTATACGATTTTGATAACTTTTGAAAGAATTTGTAATAATTACTATTCCAATTTTGGATATGACTATTTTACTGATCTTTTAGATTTATGATAATGATTTTTATGCATATGATTACTCATGACTCTGCTTGTGCCTATTATGACATCGTTCACTGGTTCTCAAGCCAGTTTTTGTCGTGCCTTTATGATATGCATGTATTCTAGTGTGGTGCTGTGTTCAGCGGGTGGGCTTCGCCCAAGGGCCGGGCTCTGCTTAGATTGGTGTCATAAGGTGCTTGTGGCCTTCTGATATGTTGGAATAATGCATGATGCCCTTTTGTGATATGTGACGGAGATTTCAAAGATTTGAACTTTCTGGCGATATGCGGTGGACGACATATATTTTGGAGGTTGCCACCTGTTCTGTCTGTTAGGCACGTTTTGGGTATTTTGCAAACAAACATTTTGATGTTTTGGATATGCATTTGGCTCTTATACTTTTGATTTGAGTATTACTCTGATTTATATTCTGTACATTCTGCTTTACATATTCGGTACGTATTATGTGTTATCGTGCCTCTGGTGCTGATTTGAGTATTACTCTGATTTATATTCTGTACATTCTGCTTTACATATTCGGTACGTATTTCGTATAGACCCCCTTTCTTCGGGGGCTGCGTCTCATGCCCGCAGGTATCGACGTACAAGTTAGTGGTCCTCCAGCTTAGGATTCCCACTTGCAGTTTGAAGCGCTCCCCTTGCTTCGGAGCCTGCGTTTGGTATATACTCTTGTTTATTATTTTGCATATATGTTATTTGAGGGTACGACGGGGCCCTATCCCGTCCTATTCTTTTGTCAGTCTGTATAGAGGTCTGTGGACGCTTAGATATGTGGGTTGGGCCCAGTTTATATGACTAGACCTTCTTGGTGTGTTTATTAGCGGTTTTACCCGCCCTGGGGGTTTTATCAGCCCGTATGTGTATGTTTGATATTCTGTTGGCTCTGTCTGGATTCGGTTGATACTTTCTGGTATGCAGGTCATTTTGAGATAGTCAGTAAAACAGAGAAAACTCTGTCAAAATTTCTGTAAAAATAAGCTATCTGTTTGCAATATGACTTTGTGTTTAAGTTTTGATGCCCGATCTGGGCACTAGTCTTGGCCCACAGTAGATTGTAACATCTTTTTCTAATCTTAGATCGTGCGTTAGAGCGGTGTTAGTAGGATGACTTATTTTCTGACAAGATTATTTTGGTTTCAGCAATGCTGCCGAGAAAGATACCAGCTGCCCGGAGGGGCAGGCCTGCAGCGGTAGGCGAGACCCATCGGAGCCGGGGAACAACTAGGGCTCATGCTCAGTGCAGGTCGGATATTACACCCTCGACAGCCGGTTCACCTACCCTACCAGCTCCTGAGGTTTGAGTGCCAGAACCTCCAGCCTCTTAGCAAGGTGCAAAGATCAGGGAGTTATGAGAGGCGATTTAGTTGTTGACTCAGCTGGTGGCAGGCCAGGCCCAAGACAGGGGGCAGGCAGTGACCAGGCAGCTCGCCATGACAGCTTGCGGGCTAATGATTTTTTGACATGCGGGCCACCAGAGTTCTTTGGGTTTAAACCCACAGAAGACCCCCGTGAGTTCGTACGACAAATGCAGCGGACCTTACGTTTGATTGGAGCGTCTGAGACAGAATCAGTAGAGCTGGCATCTTATCGACTGCATGATGTGGCGGCGAACTGGTATGAGTCCTGGATACTATCTAGAGGTGAGGGTGCCCCTCTAACCGTTTGGGGTGAGTTCATCGAGGTATTTTTGGCCCATTTTCTACCCCTAGAAGTAAGACAAGCTAGGAAGGACAGATTTTTGATGCTAAAACAGCGGGGCAGGTCGGTTCGGGAATATAGCTTGGAATTTGATTCATTAGCTAGATATGCGTCCGCACATGTTGCTAATATGACCGACCAAATGCATTGATTCATAGTAGGGTTGGACTCGTACTATGTCGATAGTTGCATAGTGATAGCAGCCCAGCCCAGCATGGACATTGCTCGTATTCAGGCCCATGCCCAAGGCATGGAGGATCATCGCAGGGGATATCAGACTGATAGAGCAGATGATAGAGGGCAACCCAAGAGGGCCAGGCCATCCAGATATGTAGGGGATTATTGAGGTAAACAGCCCCAACAGCAGCAGAGTAGATATCCTCCTCGGCCAGTACAGGGTACACCCCCATAGATCACCAGTAAAAGGCCAGAAGGTGCCAGTCAGTCAGGGCCAGGCCCGAGTCCCAACAGCCAGTCGAGACCATTCAGACCCCCATGTTCTCATTGTGGAAAATGACATCCCAGGATGTGTTATCGTGCCTCTGGTGCTTGCTTCTTGTGTGGCCATCAGGGCCACCAGATGAGGGACTGTCCAGATAGGGTCGGTGTAGATGGGTCAGCTCAGTCTATCAGCTCAGCCGGAGGTTCTTCTTCAGCCTCAGTAGCTATGCGCCCTGCGGGGTGAGGTACTTCAATATTAGCAGGTTGTGGCAGAGGTCGCGGTGGAGTCTCGGGTTCTAGCGGTCCTTTGAACCGTATCTATGCACTGGCTAGCCGACAGGATCAAGAGGCATCACCGAACGTGATTACAAGTATATTATTAGTTTGCTCTCGAGATATGTGTGCGTTGATTGATCCTAGTTCTATATTGTCGTATATTTCTCCTTTGGTTGCTTATACTATTGATATAGAATCTGAGCCGATAGGTCCCTTTGAGGTAGCTACACTAGTAGGAGAATCTATTATCGTTAGTCAAATTTATAGAGATTGTTTGGTATCTGTTTGCGACTGCTGCACTGAGGCCGACTTGATAGAGTTGGATATGACTGATTTTGATATCATTATGGGCATGGATTAGCTAGCTTCTTGCTACGCTAAGGTTGATTTCCAAAAGAAGATAGTCCAATTCCAGTTTCCAGGAGAACCAGTCATTGAATGGTCAGGTAATGTTGCATCACCAAGGGGTAATTTTATTTCATACCTCAAGGCTAGAAAAATGATCAGAAAAGGTTGTCTTTATCATTTGGTTCGTGTGCATGACTTGGAGGCAGAGACAACAACTTTCCAATCAATTCCAGTAGTTAATGAGTTCCCAGATGTATTTCTGGATGAGCTTCCAGGTCTTCCTCCCGAGCGGGAAGTGGAGTTTGTTATAGATCTATTGCCAGGCACTCAGCCTATCTCTATCCCTCCGTATAGAATGGCGCCAGCTGAATTGAAGGAATTGAAGGAGAAGCTAAGGGATCTATTAGAGAAAGGCTTTATTCGGCCTAGTACGTCACCTTGGGGAGCTTTGATATTATTTGTGAGGAAGAAGGATAGGTCACTGCGGATGTGTATTGACTACCGATAGCTGAACAAGGTAACTATAAAGAATAAATACCCCCTCCCCAGGATTGACGATTTGTTTTACCAGCTGCAGGGAGGTAGATGCTTCTCAAAGATAGATTTGCGGTCATTATACCACCAGGTGCACGTACAGGAGGAAGATATCCCTAAAACAGCGTTTCAAGGTAACTATAAAGAATAAATACCCCCTCCCCAGGATTGACGATCTGTTTAACCAGTTGCAAGGAGGTAGATATTTCTCGAAGATAAACATGCGATCAGGTTATCACCAGGTGTGCACTGGAGAAAGATATCCCCAAAAAAACATTCAAAACTCGGTACGGGCATTATGAATTTAGAGCTATATCCTTTGGGCTGACAAATGCTTCGGTCGTATTCATGGACCTGATGAATCGAGTGACCCTCACTTGTTTTTCGTACCTACAGGTAATTCAATGGTCGTATTCATGGACCTGATGAATCGAGTGTTTAGACCGTTCTTGGATATGTTCATGGTTGTATTTATTGATGATATTCTGGTTTATTCTCGGTTAGAAGAGGAGCACGCGGATCATTTAAGGATGGTACTTGGCACCCTTCGGCACTAGAAGCTATACGCTAAATATTCCAAATGTGAATTCTGGCTATCTTCGGTGGCATTCTTGGGCCATATTATAGGAGCTGATGGCATCCGGGTAGACTCCCAGAAGATTGAGGCAGTAAAGAATTGGCCTAGGCCTACTACGCCAACCGAGGTATGCAGCTTTCTGGGGTTAGCTGGTTATTACCAAAGGTTTGTAGAGAAATTCGCTTCCATTGCAGCCCCTCTGATGAGGCTAACTCAGAAAGGGGTGAGATTCTAGTGGTCAGATACCTGTGAGCGCAACTTCCAGCTACTGAAGGAAAAATTGACTACAACTCAAGTTTTGACTCTTCTTGAAGGTCCAGATGGGTACGTGATTTATTGTGATGCCTCTTGTGTTGGTTTGGGGTGTGTGTTGATACAACATGTCAAGGTGATAACTTATGCTTCCTAGTAGCTCAAGAAACACGAGAAGAGTTATCCTACTCATGATCTAGAATTAGCTGCGGTGATTCATGCCTTGAAAATATGGAGACATTATTTATACGGAGTTCACGTTGATATTTATACTGATCATAAGAGTCTCCAGTATATATTTAGACAGAAAGATCTGAACTTGTGACAGCAGAGGTGGTTAGAATTGCTGAAAGATTATGATATTGATATTCTTTACCATCCCGAAAAAGCTAATGTCGTGGCAGATGCACTTAGCCGCAAGTCTATGGGTAGTTTGGCTGACATGCCTCCAGAGAGGCAGGAGATGGTTCGTGATATTCACCAGCTGGCTAGTCTTGGAGTTTATTTGATGGACTCGAGAGATATTGGGGTTTCTATTAGAGGTACGACTGAATCTTCCATCATAGAAGAAATTAAGAAGTGTCAGTATGAGGATCCCATTCTAGCTCGATACACGGACATAGCCTTGGAAAAGGAGGAAACATTAATTAAACTCTCCTCCGATGGAACATTATTATTCAGAGGCAGATTATGTGTACCAAGTGTTGTAGGTTTGCGGCGTTAGGTTATGGGCGAGGAACATTATGCTCGTTATTCTATTTACCCTGGGTCGACAAAGATGTACCATGACCTTAGATGCTTATATTGGTGGGATGGTATGAAAAGAGATATAGTAGAGTTCGTCGCTCAGTGCCCGCACTGTCAGTAGGTAAAAATTAAGCATCAGAAGCCCGGCGGGTTATTGCAAGAGATGGAAATACCGACGTGGAAGTGGGAGATCATCAACATGGACTTTATTACAGGCGTACCTCGCACTTCATGGAGGTATGACTCTAATTGGGTTGTTGTTGATCGACTAACAAAATTAGCTCATTTTCTTCTAGTCCGGACTATCTACTCGGCTGAGGATTATGCCAGACTGTATATCAGGGAGATTGTGCGCCTTCATGGTGTTCCTGTATCTATTATCTCTGACAGAGGCACCTAATTTACGAAAAATTTTTGGAGGTCATTTCAGGCAGGCTTGGGGATGCAGGTGAGCCTCAGCACAACATTCCACCCTCAGTTTAATGGACAAGCTGAGCGTACCATTCAGACTTTGGAAGATATATTGCGAGCCTATCTTATAGATTTCAGAGGTAGCTGGGATGATCATTTGCCGTTGATTGACTTTGCGTATAATAACAGATACCACTCCATTATTCAAATGGCACCGTATGAGGCGTTATATGGTAGAAAGTATCGATCACCGATCGGTTAGTTCGATATTGGCGAGATAGAGTTGATTGGCCCGGACGTGACCCAACAGACAGTAGAAAAAGTGAAACTCATTCGGGAGTGAGTATTAGTAGCTCAGAGTTGACAGAAGTCTTATGCAGATAATCACCATCGCCATTTAGAGTTTCAGGTTGGAGACTGGGTATTCCTGAAAGTATCACCCATGAAAGGCGTTATGAGGTTCAGTAAGAAAGGGAAGCTCAGTCAGAGGTACATTGGCCCGTATCAGATTGTCCACAGAGTGGGCAAGGTTGCCTACAAGTTAGGTCTGCCAGCTAATTTGGAAGGAGTACACCCGGTATTTCATGTTTCTATGCTTCATAAATATGTTGGTGATCCTTTCAAAATCTTTCCTGTGGATGATATTCAGGTTACTGAGGAGCTCTCTTATGAAGAATAACCCATAGCTATACTGGATCGTCAAGTCAGAAGATTGCGAAACAAAGATGTGGCTTCGGTTAAGGTGCTGTGGAGAAATAATAACAAAGAGAAAATGACCTGGGAAGCAGAAGGGCAAATGAAAAAGAAATACCCTCACTTGTTTTTCGTACCTACAGGTAATTCAATTTCTTGTTTAACTGTATTGTGTGATAGCTAGATTATTGGATATGGAATGGGGTGTTGTGATAATTGGCAAACAAAAAAAAGAAAGAAAAAGAAGAAAGAAAGAAAGATCCTCCCCTTGGGTTGCTTTTATAACTCGTAATGCTGGTTTAACATTTGGGGACGAATGTTCTAAGGGGGGGAGGATGTTAGACTCTGTATGTCCTTAATTGGATCAATTAGGAAAAGTTTGAGACCAAAAGTGGATTTTTTTGAAAGTTAGGTCCTTGAAGAAAATGGAGTGGTGTCCCACTTGAACCATGTCGCATTTTACTTGGGCCAAGTGTGGTACACTTGGCACTAGATGTTTGCATATATATACACAAGACTTTCTTTCATTCCCCTATCAATTTCATACTTAGAAAAATTTGGAGAAAGATAAGAACACTCACAAGAGAGCTCTCGGTTTTGGGGACCAAAAATTTGAAATTCTCTTTCTTTCATTCCACAAATTAATTGTTGGTGTTAATCCTCTATATTGAGTCCTCTAAGTAGCTTGGAAGTATTATTTGAACAAGAAAATACTTCTTTCTTCAACTTTGGCAACCTTGGCTCAATTAAGGAGTTGAAGTGGTAATGTGAGATCTAATGTTATTTTATGTGTTATTAAGGTTGCATGTATGTTGTAGTGTGTTAAAATGAAGTTAAATCATGAAATATAGCATGTTAAAAGTGAGTTGGTTAAGTTAGGGTTGGGGCCGAAATTGGTGGATACATGTATATAGTGTTATATTTTATTGTAACCATGAATTTATGTTCAATTAGCATGACATGGTAATTTTGGAGTAAGGAGAGTTTTGGAAATTATTTATATGAATATGTAGAGGGTTGGCCGAAATTCTTGGGAATGATGTTTATGATGATATATGGCACTTTTATCGTTATAAAGTTTGTTGCATTGGTTGTGGATATTATAGGATTTATTGTGTTATTGTTGTTGTTGATTGAACCGAGTTAATTCTCGGGGCAACCTAATTTTAAGGGGAAGTGCTGCTGAAATTTATATAGAATTAGGAGCAAATTTGGTATGTAGAGCCCAAGAAGCCTTTAGGTAATGGGTTGGTATTGTTGTGACTTAATTGTAGACGTTGCTTATGAGTAGGAGACAACTTGGAATTTAGCGCACAAGAAATCTTTAGCTAATTGTGTGACAATATTATCAATTATTTGTAGACTTTGGACGTCCTGAAGCATAAGTTGGATCGAGTTTGCATTTGGAGTAGTTTGGAGAAGTGTTTGAAGTATGTAAAGCAAACTTACTTTTTGGCATGACTTAGCTAAAAGTAGGTTATGATACGAACTCTATTCCCGCAGTTCGAGCTTGCGTATAATCCGTATTTGTTCCTTGGCATTCTTATGATATTTTGTCATCACCTTGACTCTTATGTCTTTGAAATTTGTAAGTTGCAAGAATATGAGAAATTTGATTAATTTTGCAAGAACTTATTCCTTAATGATTTTGAAACAATAAATGTCCGTAACTTTTGAAAGAAAGCTCAGATTGCCTTGAAAACCATTTTGAAATTCCTCGTAGGAGCTGTATGATCTAGAATGAGTATGTTCCTCGTATGTTGGGCCAATTCGGGTTCTCACTAGCTATGGGTCCCGCTATGTCCTTTTATGAGATTTTGATAACTTTTGAAAGAATTTGTAATAATTACTATTTTGATTTCGAATATGACTATTTTACTGATCTTTTAGATTTATGATAATGATTTTTATACATATGATTACTCACAACTCTGCTCGTGCCTATTAAGACATCGTTCATTGGTTCCCGGGATAGTTTTTGTCGTGTCGTTATGATATGCATGTATTCTGGTGTGGTACTGTGTTCGGCGGGTCGGCTTCGTCCAAGGGCCGAGCTCCGCTTATATTGGTGTCATAAGGTGCTTGTGGGCTTCTGATATGTTAGCATAATGCATGATGCCCCTTTGTGATATGTGACGGAGATTTCAGAGATTTAAACTTTCTGGCGATATGCGGTGGACGGCATATGTTGTGGAGGTCGCCACCGGTTCTGTTCACTAGGCATGTTTTGGGTATTTTGCAAACAAATATTTTGATGTGATGGATATACATTTGGCTCTTATACTTTTGTTTTGAGTATTACTCTGATTTATATTCTGTACATTCTGCTTTACATATTCGATACGTATTTTGTACTGATCCCCCTTTCTTCGGGGGCTGCGTTTCATGCCCGCAGGTATGACGTACAGGTTAGTGATCCTCCAGCTTAGGATTCCCACTTGCAGTTTGAAGCACTCCCCTTGCTTCGGAGCCTGTGTTTGGTATATACTCTTGCTTATTATTTTGCATATACGTTATTCGAGGGTACGACGGGGCCCTATCCTATCCTATGCTTTTGTCAGTTTGTATAGAGGTCTGTGGACACTTAGATATGTGGGTTGTGCCCAGTTTGTACGACTAGACCTGCTTGGTGTGTTTATTAGCGATTTTACCCACCCTGGGGGCCTTGTCGGCCGGTATGTGTATGTTTGATATTCTGTTGGCTCTATCTAAATTTTGTTGATACTTTCTGGTATGAAATCTAATAAATAGCTTTCTTAACTCTTCCATACTTAGTTTCCCCTGTATAAATTTCCCCTTACTATATTGGCAAGGTTAAAAAGTAATCTTTCGCCACTAAAGTAACAACCGGCTTATTCAGCTAAGTTCCATGTTGAATATCAATATCGTCCTTTATGGAACAGCGGGCTTCGATTTACCTGTCGGGACATTCTGATTGTAGTCCTCTTTGGAGATATCAGTAGAAGGGACTTCAGAGGAATTCAAATAACTAGGTTGTGCTGGTTTTAGGGTTCTAGTGGGGGATCAAAATTAGGGTGAATTGAAGTTATCTTTCGGTCAACTTTCGACCTAGTCAAGTGCAAGAAACACAGTTTTATGATTTTGGTTAGTGCTTAAATCGATAATCCATTAAGATTATATTAAAATTATATTTTACTTCTAATTATATAAAGGTGATTTTAACATTTTACGAAGTCTATTTCTTATTTTATAAGATAAAAACATGTAATCTGATATATCTCACACAAATATATGACATTATTGGCGTTGTTCATTTAAGTCCTTTCGATCAATAGATTGAATGATTTCTTTGGTGTAAATGAAATCAACTAGATTGTTTAATTACTTTACTATGAATATAGATTGACATCACAAAAATCAAAGATTGAATTCATTATTTCAAATTTTTTATCAATTTATACAACTTGTAGCAAAATTTGCATATACATAGTTATATTTTTATGTTTATATCTATATTTTAAAATTACAAATTACTTATGGATCCTTTCTCCACAACTATTTGTCTAAAATATAAGAAAACAAAATAGATTAACATGCAAAATATATTCTAATTAATTTTATATATTGAATGGGTAATTGAATTATCTAAGTTTAGGGTAGGACCATAAGAAACAAATCATACAAACTAAAGTATATGAAGGAAAAAAAAGAGAACAAATTTTGAAGTGAAGAACTTATAGTCTTCCACTAAAGAACAACTCGCAGCCAAAATAATCTGCACTATATTAAAAAGATTAAAGAATTAAGAATGATATATGAATAAATTCATTAAGAAAAAAAGTGTAGGCAGCTCAGTTGGTTGGTTACCTGAACTCCCACTTTATTGGTGAGGATTCAATTCCCCACATTGTAATCCCCTCCCCCTGCCCCCAATTTTGAGAAAAAAAAAAACAATTCAAAGAAAACTTAAAACATTGATAATTTGACCATCAAAAATATATTCAGGATTTTATATAACAATGAATGTGAACACTTGAAATCGTTGACGATTCCATAAATGAAAAATTAAGCAAATTATTCATGACATCTTTTATGTCTTCTTCAAGACTTGAAAATATGACGTTTCAAAAACTTTATTAGAGTAACTCATACATTCAATGCATTAAATTTCAATAATAAACATATGCTTTCAAAAGAATAAAAACCATTGTACTATATTGTAGTTTCATTCGTATGGAATGAAGTGGAAGAAACTCAAATGTTCCATCATTAATATAAATTGTTTTAAGTAATATAGATGGACAGATTTAAGTTTCGTTTTTAGAATTCAAAGAGTAGTCATTGTTTTTGTCTTTTAACAAGATTAAAGCATTAAGAATGCATATATGAATAAATTCAATAAGAAAAAAAGTGTAGGCTATTTTAGATTTGGACCTTTATGTCCGACAAAACAAAAAGGTATTATTTAAAGATATTACAATATGTTATCCATTAGAGAAATCAATGTACATTGTCTATAATCAAGTAAGCTATTTTAACTGATCCCTGTAGTTGAAATTGGCTAATAAATAGTTTCCCGGGCACCAACTCTCAATAAGTTATTTGGGAGTTTCACATAGTAGTACAATTATGCAATGTCAAACACTACATTGAAAGAAGATATGTCCCTGAATATTGAGAATATTGTTTTCGTAAAATCTTGCTCCAATTTTTAGAATATGTTTTCGTAAAATCTTGCTCCAATTTGGTAGCAGATAAAATAAAGCGACATTCTTATGAGTTCTCACCTAAATGATTGTGTGCTATCAATAGGGGATCAACAACGCTTTCTACGTAGATTTCTGCAGCAAAGCATTCCTCCAACTGATCAACAAACTCTAGTTGTCTGGTTGAACCATCATATATCATGATAACTGGCGGAAGTAAAAGTAAAATTTGACCCTTATTTGACTGGCAATAAGGTATAGAGAAAACGGATGAAAATAATATAAACTCCCCAAGTTCTTTAGGATGATCGATGGTGAAAATCTTCGTCCATGACACTTCAACTCCAGAAATATGCTTCATAATCCACACATCAGAATGAGTTCCTTCATGACAATTAGGACAAAGCACGGAAAGATCATTTCCCATAACTCCCAATGTCAAAGGATAACTGTCTTCTCCATAACTGGTCGGAAGCATCAACTTTTTTCATGTCTTGTCTCCTAAACCAAGAGAAATGATGTTGCACATATTGAACGTATCTACATCAGCAGATAAAGCCCAATAAACCTTCCTATCGATGAATTTACCTGGTAAATTTATCAAAAAGTTGCCCTGAAACTTATCAATTGTTCTCCAAGAATCGGTCCTCAAACTGTAAATATTGGCTACAGTATCATATGAACCATCATCGTCATAAATACACTGAATAACTACTACTTTGTAATCGTCATGTGCCTCATCATATCCAAAACCATAATTGAGATAC
>DF367443.1:3436-19598 GCA_000787875.1 Solanum virginianum | reverse complement strand
TTGAAAAACCCGAATGGTTTGGTTTGGTTTGGTTTATATATTAAAAAATCCAACATAAATGGTTTGGTTTGGTGTTTAAAAAATCCGGACCACGCACACCCCTACGGCTCCACTGCTATAGCATCTTTCAAAGCATATTTGAGCTCTTGCTTTCACATAAAGGACCTTGGTGTTCTAAAATATTTCTTGGGAGTAGAAGTGACTCGGAGTGCTGATAGTATTTTTCTTAGCTAACACAAATATGCGCTGAACATTGTTGCTGATGCCGGTCTCCTTGGAGCCAAACCGGTCAACGTGCCCCTTTCGCCAAATCATCTCTCGCATTGGCTGATGGGGATCCTCTTCCCGATCCAAATTAAAAAAATTATTTTCAATTACTAATTTATTGAGTTAATATTGACAATTCAAAATATTATAAATCAAATAGTTGTGATTAGTAAAAATATCAATCCCTATAGGCACCACAACAAAACACCTATAAGAAAATTAAACCAAACTATTACATTTCAAATGAAATAATTTTAAAAAATTGAAAATAAAATTAATATCCTATTTAATAAATTGAAAAAATATTTGAAAAACTATTTAATAGTTTATATGTGAGATGAAATCTATGACATCATATAACCATCGATTTTGAAATATTACTTTTTTCAAATGAATTTGATTATATGATTGAGGTAATTTTTTTTATTAATGCTACAAAGTAATCAATTTAGTTCCTAGTTTTTATCTAGTAAAAAGAAATATTAGGCATTTTTCAAACGAATTCGATTATATGATTGAGGTAAATTTGTTGATTAATGCTTCAACATAGTCAATTTAGTTCTTAGTTTTTAGCTAGTAAAAAGTAGTATTGTTCAGTTAATTTATTTCCTAATTTTTAGCTAATAAAAAGTAGTTAGTTGTAGGCTTATTTAACAGACTGCTGTTGGAACTATTCTATTGCAATTAAAAACCTTCAAAAATAATCCTTTCTATTTTTACGTATTCTTTACTTAAAATTTTCTAACAGAAATAATTAAGTTGGGTGATTTTTTTTAAAGTTTTTAAAAATTGAATTTATAAACCATATTTAGGAAAATATATTTAATTTTAAAAACATTCTTTGCAAACAACATGATCAAACACAATGCAAAACTTTAAAAAATTTCAAATAAAGTGAATATGTTTTTGTATGCACGAACAAACGTCCACAAATCACTCATTAAAAAACGTCTAATAATTGAGTTTTAATCCCAAAAAAAAGTGATACTTTTACATATTTGCTACTTTTATTCATAAAATATTATTTTAGTAAATTGTATCAATTCATCATTCCAAACTGCGTGGAAAATGGGCTTCAATTGCAACTGTCTCATGAGTTTTCTTAGGCAGTAAAAATCTATAATATTTTTTTTTCTTATAGTATAATTACTTAAAAGTAAAAAAAAATAAAAATAAAAAGGAGTGCTATATAAAGGAATTCCTTGCAATTTCACTATCGCAACTAAAAGATTACAAACTGGTGTCACATTCGTTAAAAGGAAGGGTTCTATTTGGCTCATACTTCATCTTCTCTGGTTGGAACATGTATGCTATTTTTTTACTTTAGGTTTGGGATATATATATAAGTACAATTGTCTACCTAATTTACATTTATATTTATATAGGTTTAGAGGATCTTTTGAAGATCCTATATATAAAGAGGAATTTGCTTCCAAGTTTGCTGGTCTTATTGCATTGTTTGGGGCAACAGATTCGGCAAAAACCAATATAGTAAGTTTAATTCAACTCACATGCTATGAGTTATTCATTTTTCTTTGTCACATTCAAGTATTGTTGGGCTACTTCACGCTGTTTATTCCCTTCACTTTTCTTATTACTCTGTCTCGGAAAATTTTACTGTTTCATTATGCTGAAATTATATATAACAAAGGGTAAAGTAGATAATTTTTCTTCCACAGTAGAGAAGCAAATTTGACTGTTTCTCCTTTATGATAATAACTTCATTTTTGTGGGTTTTATTTGATTTATCGACATGAATAATCCAGGGAACCTACTTGCTAACAACCACTCCCATTTTATTTGATTTCTACCGCTATAAAGTCGGAGAACCACAATTTTTTCTTCTCCATGGTTTCCTGCAGGTTAGTTCATCAATTTCTTTAATTTTTTGAAAGATGAGTTTAAAAGTCCTGGATTATCTGTCTCTTTAATTTGCAGAATATGGCATTCTTTGGTGTGTTGCTAATTTTTGTGGAAATGAATACCACATTTGGAAGGGAGTTGTATGAATGGACGCTGGATCTGACTCAACTTCAAAAGAATATACCAAAGAAATCCACGACACAACATCAATGGACATTGGATCCTACTTAACTTCAAAAGAATATACCAGAGAAGTCTACGACACAACATCAATGGAAGTTGCACCCAACTCAACTCCAAAATAATATACGAACGAAGTCCACGACACAACATCCGTGGACGTTAGGCCCTGCTCAACTCCAAAATAATATACGAAAGAAGTCCACGACACAACATCAGTGGACGTTAGACCCTGCTCAACTCCAAAATAATATACCACAGAAGTCCAAGACGCAACATCGTTGTGCAACTTTATCCCCTCGAACATTTTTGTTGCCTGTGACAAACATCCAAAACTTGTATATTGCGGAGAACATTAAAGTGGGACAAGAAAAGATGGACTAGGAATAGGAAAAATGAAGGAAACATGTAATTTGATGGGCGTTTGGATTGATTTATTTTTTGTAATTTTTTTATTTTTAAATATTTTTAGTTTTAAAAATGTTTGAATAATACAAAAATGCTTAAAAGAATTTTTAATAGCATTTGAATTTTTAACCTATAAGTTTCTCTTTTAAAAAAATCAATCAATTTAAATACCCGCTTAATTACTTTAATGATATACACATTAAAGAGTTGGTAAACTAATAATTAGCATTAATAGCTGATTTATGAATAGTAATTTTCATATAATTTTTTAATATCTAATTTTTTTCTTTAAAATATCGAATTAATGCAATCTAATTTACTTTTGAAAGTACATTGACTTTCGAAAAACATAAAAAGAAATGAGGAGACTAGTAATTATTTCTATGCTTAGTTTTGAACTCATGCTTTACACTTCCCTTCTTACTCGGTAACGTGAATGATCTACTATAACCAAAAAAGTGCAATTTATAGAGGTGAGAAAAGAGGTAACATCATAATGGAAGTGTGTAGATTTTTACCAATAAATGGCTGCTTCCAGGGGTTAGCTCAATTGCAAATCTTTTAGGGCAATAACAGGATCACTATCAAATCTTTTAGAACCAGCAATTGAAGGGTTGGCACTTGGCAGACACTGAAAACTTTTTGTACAGTCTTCGCCAGAAATCCCTCAGACCTCCTTTTCTTGTCTGCCATTCAACTTTTCTCCTCCAATTCCCTATTAATTTCAATTTTCTACAAAAACTGAGCTTATGCTAATTGATGATAATCAGCATCCCATGTGATTTAAGTCAGAAATAAACAAAATTGACACAAATAAATTACATTTTTAGAATGTAAGTAAACTAAGATTGTTGTTGTTTATATATGATGACACAAAAAATCATTATATATAACAATAGAAAGAAAAAGATGATTTAATTTTCAACTTTCTTAAGAAAAAAACATAGTGTGATTTGATAGTGATCCTGTTATTGCCCTAAAAGATTTGCAATTGAGCTAACCCCTGGAAGCAGCCATTTATTGGCAAAAATCTACACACTTCCATTATGATGTTACCTCTTTTCTCACCTCTATAAATTGCACTCTTTTGGTTATAGTAGATCATTCATCAATAGAGCCATGAGAAGTGGGAGAGTTTGTGATATTTTAGTGTCCAATTGGAAGTTTGTATGGGCAATGAACATTATCACATTCAAGTATTGTTGGGCTACTTCACGCTGTTTATTCCCTTCACTTTTCTTATTACTCTGTCTCGGAAAATTTTACTGTTTCATTATGCTGAAATTATATATAACAAAGGGTAAAGTAGATAATTTTTCTTCCACAGTAGAGAAGCAAATTTGACTGTTTCTCCTTTATGATAATAACTTCATTTTTGTATATTCTTAAAAAACTTAAGGAATTTATGAGCAATTACAATAAAAACTACTCTCTTTGTTCAACTTTACTTGTCCCCTATTGACTTGGTGCAGTGATAAAGAAATAGTAAATGATAGGGTAGGATAATTTGGTCCTTTGAATATAATAAATACAATGTCTTGAAAAATATGATAGAAAAATGACTATAATTAATGATAAAGACAAATAGGAACTAAGTGTAAAAAATTATCTCTTGATTTCATTAAGTGGACAAGTATTGTTGAACATCCCAAAATAGTACAGTGGACAAATAAAGACTGAGAGAAGGAGTAGATAATATAATCAATCTACTTCGAGTTTTTGATTCACGTTACCGAGTAATATTTCGAGTTTTTGATTCACGTTACCGAGTAAGAAGGGAAGTGTAAAGCATGAGTTCAAAACTAAGCATAGAAATAATTACTAGTCTCTTTATTTCTTTTTAATTGTTATATTGTGTTTTTTAAAAGTCAATGTACTTTTATAGGGAAATTAGATTGCATTAATTCGATATTTTAAAGAAAAAAAATTAGATATTCAAAAATTGTATGAAAAATACTATTCATAAATCAGCTATTAATGCTAATTATTAGTTTACCAACTCTTTAATGTGTATATCATTAAAGTAATTAAGCGGGTATTTAAATTGATTGATTTTTTTTTAAAAAGAAACTTACAGGTTAAAAATTCAAATGCTATAAAAAATTCTTTTAAGCATTTTTGTATTATTCAAACATTTTTAAAACTAAAAAATATTTAAAAATAAAAACATCACAAAAAATAAATCAATCCAAACGTCCACCCACTAAAATAAGATCCACATGTTTCCTTCATTTTTCCTCCTGTTCCTAGTCCATCTTTTCTTGTCCCACTTTAATGTTCTCCGCAGTACACAAGTTTTGGATGTTTGTCACAGGCAACAAAAATGTTCGAGGGGATAAAGTTGCACAACCATGCTGTGCCGTGGACTTCTGTGGTATATTATTTTGGAGTTGAGCAGGGTTTTGTATATTATTTTGGAGTTGAGCAGGGCCTAATGTCCACGGATGTTGTGTCGTGGATTTCTTTCGTATATTATTTTGAAGTTGAGTTGGGTGCAACTTCCATTGATGTTGTGTCGTGGACTTCTCTGGTATATTATTTTGGAGTAGAGCAGGGTCCAATGTCCATTGATGTTGTGTCATGGACTTCTCTGGTACATTCTTTTGAAGTTGAGTAGGGTCCAATGTCCATTGATGTTGTGTCGTGGATTTCTTTGGTATATTCTTTTGAAGTTGAGTCAGATCCAGCGTCCACTCGTACGAGAAAAAATTGTGGTTCTCCGACTTTATAGCGGTAGAAATCAAATAAAATGGGAGTGGCTGTTAGCAAGTAGGTTCCCTGGATTATTCATGTCGATAAATCAAATAAAACCCAATGATAAATATATACAAGGAGATTAAAAAGCGTTACCAAAGAAAGAATCCCTCCTGTTAGGTGACCAAATAGGATACAAAATCCACCAAATACTTGTTCACCCGCAAAGGACCCTACGAAGAATCCAGGCTAAGTCAAGATATACTCAAGTTAGTAATATCGAAGAATTTATTTATACCAAGTATGATGTTTGTATATAAGAAAAATGAATAACTCATAGCAAATGAGTTGAATTAAACTTACTATATTCTTTTTTGCAGAATCTGTTGCCCCAAATATTGCAATAAGACCAGCAAACTTGGAAGCAAATTCCTCTTTATATATAGGATCTACAACAGATCCTATAAGCCTATATAAATACAAATATAAATATAAATTAGGGAGACAATTGTATTTATATATATATCCCAAACCTAAAGTAAAAAAATAGCATACATTTTCCAACCAGAGAAGATGAAGTATGAGCCAAACAGAATCCTTCCTTTTAACGAATGTGACACCATTTTGTAATCTTTTAGTTTCGATAGTGAAATTGCAAGGAATTCCTTTATATAGCAATCCTTGTTTATTTAATTTTTTTTAACTTTTAAGTAATAATACAATATTTTAAAAAAAAACATATTACAGATTTTTAATGCCTAATAAAACTCATGAGATAGTTGCACTTGAAGCCCATTTTTCACGCCTAAAATGTAGTTTGAAATGATGAATTGATACTTGTTTAATTTACCCGTATAAATAGTATTAACAAAAAATAATAATCATAACAATATTTTATGAATAAAAGTAGCAAATATGTAAAAGTATCACTTTGTTTTTTTTTTTTGGGCTTAAAACACAATTATTACACGTTTTTAAATTAGTGATTTGTGGACGTTTGTTCATGCAAACAAAAACATATTCACTTTATTTGAAATTTTTTAAAGTTTGGCATTGTGTTTGATCATGTTGTTTGCAAAGAATATTTTTAAAATTAAATATATTTTTCTAAATATGGTTTATAAATTCAATTTCTAAAAACTTTTAAAAAAATCACCCAACTTAATTGTTTCTGTTAGAAAATTTTAAGTAAATAATAGATAAAAATAGAGAGACTTATTTTTGAAAGTTTTCAATTGCAATAGAATAGTTCCAACAGCAGCCTGTTAAATAGGCCTACACCTAACTACTTTTTATTAGCTAAAAATTAGGAAATAAATTAACTGAACAATACTACTTTTTACTAGCTAAAAACTAGGAACTAAATTGATTACTTTGTAGCATTAATCAAAAAATTTACCTCAATCATGTAATCAAATTCATTTGAAAAAAGTAATATTTCAAAATCGATGGTTATATGATGTCGTAGATTTCATCTCACATATGAACTATTAAATAGTTTTACAAATATTTTTTCAATTTATTTAAAGTTTTTAAAGTTAAAGTTGTGTTTGAAATTATAATTAATTTTTACAAATAATATTTAATTGTTTGTGTGTTCGTTTTTTTTAAAAAAAAAAGTGCATGAAATATAAACTAAATGGGTTATTTTTAATTAATTTGATTATTTTTCTTAGTAAAAATGAAAAAAAAAACTAAAAACAAGATTTGGAACGTTTTTCATAATAATTTGAATCGACTGATTAAAATGGAAAAGATCCGGCCCACAATAACTAAATGAAAATTAGATTCAATCATATTCAAATTAAATTATGATTTTGTTCATATATTATCTCTATTACTTCATGTGTTATTTGTCCTTCCTATCCATAAACTAAATCTTCAAGCCATTTTTATTTGTCACTCGTGACAAAGTTATATTTAAGCATTTGTTAGTATTAATAATGATGATTGATGAAAAATATTTTTTTTCCCTATATCGAACACATTTGATATCTTTATTGTTATTTTTTTAAAAAAAATTATATTTTAATTTTTGACTTATGAATTGTAGTGCTATATCATTTTCTCGTCTTCCTGAACGACGGCCTAGCTTTCAAATAAATGTTGTGCTTTCTTTTTTCTATGGAATGGATTATGTTAGCAGTGGTGAAAGAAGAAGCCGGGTAAGGTGGCATGTCATATACTGTCCACCTCATTAAAATGTCAGTGTTACACGGAATTGAGGATAGCCATCTCTGAGTCACTTGGATCAAGACACAAAGTAAAATTGATTCTTTTCGGAAGCAAATTTGACCATTTTCTCCTTCTGAAACAGCTACTAATTATTACTCCAAAACATCATTTATCTCATTATTAGTTAAGTTACCAACTCTTTCTTCAACTCTCCTTACCCAGCAACAAATTCATTGTAAACCAAAGAGGTGATTGAGAAAGATACAGGATATGCAGACATTATTCTTAATTACATTATACTTTTCATTATTGTCCTTTGTGAAATCATAATTTATCTGTCAAAAAATATAAAATTTCAATAAATGAAAGGACAAACATGAAAAAAATAAAAAAAAAAAAATTCAAACATTCTTCTTGAATTTTAAGCAATTCAACTATTTTAAACATTAAAAAAATCTCAAAAATTTAATTAATTTGAGATAGAGGAAGTACATAGGTATAAAGAAATTATTTTTGGAAGACTCTTAACTCTAGTGATACAATTCAAAAAAAAAAATTGTCAAATGCATAATATTCGTGCCCTCTAAAATTGTAATTGTAGTGGTCTTCTTTAATAGAAACTACTATGCATACCTGCGCATTGTACAGATATTTTAAAATACTTAAAAATAAGTTAATATGAATAATTTTGTTGATTAACAAAAATGCATAGATAATTATATATAATATTTGTTTTTATATACACATTCACTGCTAACAAAATTTTATCCTAATCTATATATAATGAGAATATGTTATACAAAGACACCAAACACTATTCGAACAACCACTCCTTATTTTAGTATAATAAAGATTAATATCATATATGAATGTGTTGAATTGATATTTGTGTTATTGTTAATTAATTAAAAGTTTAAATTCATACATCAATTATAATCTATTATTAAACATACTAATTATGCTTTTAGCTAGAATGTAATATAATTTGCAAAGCAAGTTGCAATCTTTTTAGCACACCCCTCTCTCATTCAATTATATAAAACAGAATGATTTTCATTTAATCAAATATAATTTCATAAAATATGAATATGTAAAAAAGAAAAAGTTACAGTGATCAATATAAAAAAATTATAATTAAATACTATTGTATCACATAAAAATAAATTATTTTTATGCAAGGAAAAATTTGAAAGACGTAAAAAGGATCATCTTCTATTCCTTTAATTTACTATAAGTCTCATCTTTTATTTTATGATATGAATTTTCAGATTTGTTTAGCCTTTTTTAAATATTGTGTAGATTTTATTCTTTAGTAGTATGCATAACTTAACAGTAACAGATAATATAGAATTTAGTTTTAAAATTTTAAAATTTTATTCTTGATTTAAAATAATATTTTTTTCGTTAAAAAAATGATATAATTTGATTTGAAAAGTAGTTTAAAAAATAAAAATAAAAAATTAAATCTCATTATCCTAATCTTATGGTTTAAAATATGCCTTTTTAGAGGAAAAAAAGGATTTTGTTATTTTGAAATAAACCAAAAAAAGAATAATCTGGACGTTGCAATTTTGGATAGACATCTTATTTTATTTCTTTAAACCAAAACAGAAAGACACATGGGCCAATTTATAGATGCAAACAATCAAAACAGAATGTGACAGATGGGCCAATTAGAATTCTACAGGTAGGGGAGGAGGTACGTTCTTTCAGAATAAATACAGCAATTTTGTTATCAATTTTATTCCCACTCTCTTGAATACAACACAACCATTTTCTCGTCAGTCGCTCTCAAGTTACAATCCCTCAAATATTCTTCACTTCTTCACATAAACAAGACCTTGTATCCATATATATAACGGAAACGATCGAGAGAGACAGTACTGATTTAGTAGTATATATAAATCTCTTATTTTGATTTTTTAGCTAAAATGTTGAATGACTTTTAAATATCTATTTTATTTTTCATGTTTTCTTGTCAACCAAAGACACATCAAATCATGGATAAGCCCAATTGTATTACAGTTTGCTGCACGTCTTTTTTTTTTTTTTATTGCTATCACAGCTTATGGACTTCATTCATTTCCTCTCGGTATAGTTGTTTTTCCCTTCAGGAGAGGCTTTGATGATTTAGGGTGGGGTCAGTCGGTTGGATTTTCTAGTATTGGTTTCTTTGTGAGTCTTCTAGTGCTTCACTATCTTACTACTATGGGACGTCAAATTGAAGATAGGATAGAGGGACACCTTCAACAACGTGGCATGTATTACAGTATTCTTGCAACTTTCATACAAGTTACTAGAGACTTGTTTTATGCCGACAATCTTATACTAGCCTTATACGTCTGTTTGTCATTGACTCTATTGATACTGTTTTTCGATCTTTTTGCACCAAGAGAACTTTCTACGGTTATTCTTGGTAAGATTGCAAAACGGTGTATCTACACCCTTGTTACTTTGTTCTATCAAGGCACCACATTTTCGGTGGATCTATATTTCTTTACCGTTGCTATACCAGTTGCGCTAATACCTCTCGTGCCTGCTGCATTATCAAGCTACTTTGTGGTATGTTTTTTCTTTATTTTATTTTTCAATATAACAAGGGTGTAGATACACCGTTTTGCAATCTTACCAAGAATAACAGTAGAAAGTTCTCTTGGTGCAAAAAGATCGAAAAACAGTATCATTAGAGTCAACAAAAAACAGACGTATAAGACTATTATAAGATTGTCGGCATAAAACAAGTCTCTAGTAACTTGTATGAAAGTTGCAAGAATACTGTAATAAATGCCACGTTGTTGAAGGAGTCCCTCTATCCTATCTTCAATTTGACGTCCCATAACGTTAATACAGTGAAGCACTATAAGACTCGCAAGGTAACCAATAGCAGAAAATCCAACCGATAAACCCCACCCTAAATCATCAACGTCTCTCCCGAAGGAAAAAGGAATTATACCGAGAGGAAATGGATGAAGTCCATAAGCTGTGATAGCAATAAAAGCAGCAAGAAAGAAGTGCAGCAAACTGTAACACAATTGGGCCTTATCCATGATTTGACGTGTCTTTGGTTGACAAGAAGACTGGAAAGATTTAATGTTGTCCGGAAGCCATTGTTGAGAGTTGAACCAGAGAGAGTGAAGAAAGGAGATGGAGAAGAAGAATGTGTATTATTCCTCTTCAAAATTACTGTACAAGTATATGTACAAGACATGTGTTCTACCTTAATTACTGTAGAGCCTATCTCACATAATAACTATCACTAATTATAACTAACTACAGGATTAGTCTAATTAACTAAACACAATAACAAATAACTAAAACCTGAAAAATAAAATAGGTATTTAAAAGTCATTCAACATTTTAGCTAAAAAATCAAAATGAGAGATTTACATATACTACTAAATCAGTACAATGTCTCGGTCGATCGTTTCCGTTATATATATGGATACAAGGTCTTGTTCATGCGAAGAAGTGAAGAATATTTGAGGGATTGTGACTTGAGAGCGATTGAAGAGAAAATGGTTGTGTTGTATTCTAGAGAGTGGAAATAAAATTGATGTATTTATTTTGAAAGAATGTACCTCCTCCCCTACCCGTAGAATTCTAATTGGTCCATTTTGTGTCTTTCTGTTTTGGTTTAAAGAAATAAAATAAGATGTCTATCCAAAATTATAACGTCCCAGATTATTTTTTTTTGATTTATTTCAAAATATCAAAATCCTTTTTTCTCTAAAAAGTCATATTTTAAACCATAAGATTAGGATAATGAGATTCAATTTTTTATTTTTATTTTTAAAACTATTTTTCAAATTAAATTATATCATTTTTTTAACGAAAAATATTATTTTAAATCAAGAATAGTAAGAATGGACAAATCTATCCAAGATTTAATTAATGGGTGCAGGGGGACTCATTTTGCCATTAGTATAAAATTTTGCTTTGTTGGAGCACAGATAAAAATATCTAAATGTGATCATAGACTATTCGTTGAATTGCAAAACAAGCCATTAATTTTGATCCAATTTACTTTTACTTAAGCAAAATTGAGTTGAATTGGATTAAAGTTTAAACTGTTTATTATCTTAAATTATTTTAATATGTCCAAATTTTTCTCAACTTATTCAAATATTTATACCTTTAGTTAATATATTTGAAGAGATGTATCAAGTCATCTCATGTAATGAAATGAAGAGAGCATTTATTAATCCTTTCGTTCTAATTCGTGTAACATTGTTTAAACTGAGACAATATTTAAGATAAACTAAAAATTTTAAAATTTATGATATATAATAAATTTCAGATACTTATGTGATTATAAATTATTTTATTAAATATAAAAGAGAAGTTTTAAAATTATAAAAATATGATATTAATTTACAACAAATTAAAATCTAAAAAATGTATCACCTTAATAAAACTTAGGGAAAAGGGTCAAAAATACCCTCTAACTATAGGAAAAGGTCTATAAATACCTTTCATTTATCTTTTGGTCTAAAAATATCCTTCCATTCACCATTGTGGCTCACTTATACTCTTCAAACTAACAACCCTTTCTTTTTTCTTTTTCTTTCTTAAATATTTATTATGATATTTCCTTTATGGAATAAAATAAACTCCCACCTTATTAGATTTATTTTCTTAATTGTTTTTAAATCAAAACAATGTATCTCTTTAAAATCCTCAATTTATTTTTTAAAACAGATCTCAAAGTTTTTTTTAAAGCTTGTTTAGAATTCATAAAGAAAGATATTGTTATAACTTGGATAAAATATTTGAAAAACTTTTTTAAAAAATTTAAATAAACTAGTACTATTTAATACATATTTTGAAAATATTAAAAAAAATTCACATACTTGTATTTTATTTATATAAAGCATTAACCTTCTAAGGGTCAGAGTTTTTATTGATACCAATTTAGACACTACACATACTTATATTTTATTTATATAAAAAATTTAACCTTTTAAGGGTCAAAGTGTTTTATTAATACCAATTTAGCTTTCTTTAATTTTTTTATTTAATGAATCTAAATAATTATTGTTATTTTATTATAACATTATAAAAATAAAAACATACTCTTTGGATAAATTAAAACTTATTTTCTCATTAACTTTAATATTTAAAAGAAAACTTTTTAAATAATTTCTTCGCAATATATCTAAGCCAAAACAATATACATGTTTCATGATCCAAAAAGAAAACAAAAAGAAATATGAAATAAAAATAAACTATTAGTTTATTTTTAAATTATTTTTAAAAGTTAATATAATTTATCTAAGTCAAAAAAATATTTCTTGGTGACCCCAAACCTCCAAAAATAATTACTAATTGTTTTTTGCTTTGGAGATTTTTAAAGGCATTTTATTTTGATTTTGATAAATTATAAAAGAAATCTAGGATCTATAAGTTTGTTTTCTAAGTTTATTTAGAAGTTATGAAGAAAGATATTGGTTTAACTTGGATAAAATATTTTAAAAAAAATTAATTTTTTTAAAGATACACCTTCTATTTTTTTCTGAAAAACTTCTAGAACCTTTTTTTTTTTAAAAAAATAAGGGTTTTAAAGAGGTACATTATTTTAATTTAAAAAAATAATTATGAAAACAAATCTAATAAGGTGGGAGATTATTTTATTACATAAAAAAATACCATAATAAATATTAAAAAAAAGAAATTATTAATTTGAAGGGTATAAATAAATTCAAAAGATGAATAATAAAATATTTTTAAATTAAAAGATAAATAAATTTTTAAATCAAAAGATAAATGAAGGATATTAATAAATTTTTTCCTAATAGTCAGAAGATATTTTTGGCTCTTTCACGTAAAACTTATTAAGCCCGTAGGGGGGTTGCACCTTTTTGCAGTGCTTTTGCCTGAGAAAAGAGTCCATATAGGAAGTAACAAAAGAGGACAAAATCGTTTTCTGCAACCTGCAATTTTCAACTTTAATTAATTGTTTTTGACTTTTTCTTTGACTAAATTTTAATTGGATTGAATTTTTTTTAAAATAAAAAAAGTTACTGAATTAAAGTGCAATACATGAATGAATCAGTAAGCTCGAAATTTATATGGTGCGAAAATTAAAATAAAGTATTTTTTCAAATGATCACAAATAATAGTATGGCAATTTGGAGAAGCATGCTCACATATGTCATGTCCTTTGCAGGTTTTTAATTGAAGAATGATATTGGAGTAACTCATAATCTATTTAAGCCACAAATTTTAATATAAATAGATTATAATTTTAAATATAATTAAAATAAATTTAGTATAAAAAAATTACGTTTTATATAATTTTTCAAATGACAAATATTAAGTATGATAATATTAAATTTTATTGTACAACGAAAAAAATGACATTTTATAAAGTATTAGAAATTTCACACTTTATAAAGTGTAAGTTTTTACAGCCTTTGTCATACAATTATATTGATTTAATGCATCATAAAAATTAATAAAATTATTATGTTATTTATTTCTATTTAGTTTCATTTCCATCTCTATTTAAAGATGTTCAAACATAGCATTTTCAACAGCTATAATCCTCTGGGTTCTTTTTTTAATTTCTACCACAAATAATATTTTTTGAATCAAAAGTTAAAGAGTTTTTATTAGGATACATAAGGGAAACATTATATAGTTGCCCTTCCAAACACATGCAATGCTAAGTATCTACTTAATGTTTGATATCAAAAAGATTTTTCATCAATTTATAGAATGGGCATGAATAGTATTGATAATAATTTGATTTTAGTTGAAAAATATCTGACTTCATTTTCATCGCAAGAACAAGTAAATTTTGGAAAATGAATTATCTATAATGACAAATCATTGATCGACTTTTTGAAGGCTATAACTGACTACATAGATCAAACAAAACTAATTGTGCTTGAAATCTATGTTAGAAAGGAGTCTAGAACTAGCCAACGACGATTTTTTTTCTATTGATGTTCGTCCTCAATTAGAAAATCATAATAATCCCGGTGGATTCCCTATAAAAAAATCTAGTGGCTTTTCTAATATATATCTTTATTAAAATATTTTTACCCGTCGATATGATTTTGATTTAAACGAAACTATCAAAGCAAGTGACTGATAATACTCAATAATTTTGATTATTATTTGTTGATTTTGACTATTATTTGTTGATATATATAATTTTTATTATTATTATTATTATTATTATATATTTTTTAGTGATTTAATTTTACCTTATTATGAGACAAATATTGCTTCAAATTATGGAATAAGCTAAGTAATTATTTTGGTCAGCCTTCACATTTTTGCAATAACAGAAAATATTGCAACACCGTCAAATTTTCATGTCACTTATACTTTTGAAGCAGATGAATCTTATTGGTACGTTCAGATTTTTTTTTATTTAAGTAAATTTATTGTATTTACACTTTATAAAGTGTAAGAATTTTTTTCACATTATAAAGTGTAATTTTTTTTAACGTTTTGTAGGAAAATTTGACTTTACAATACTTAACATTTGTCATTTGGAAAAATATATAAAACGTAAATTTTTTCACACTAAATCTATTTTAGTTACATTTTAAATTCATGATTTATTTGTGTCAATTTGGTCTATTTGTGGCTTAAATAGGCTTTGAGTTCCATTTGAGGAGTTTGAGCTGCATCCACAAAATTTTGCAACTACTATTTCAATAATAAGTGCTACAAAAATCTGTAACAAAGTAAAGTATGGTGAGAAAAAGAGTTAAAGAGGAATGATAATGTTCATTGCCCATATAAATTAGTTCCAACTGGATGCTAAAATATCACAAACTCTCCTACTTCTATTCAATGATCGACTATAGACACTTTGAAACAACCAAAAATAGTAAGGAAGTAAATTTACATTGAAGTGAATTAGCCAAAAAGTTGCAATTTATAGAGAATGCAGAGTTTAATTAACGTATGAGGTTTGACAAAGAATTTAGTTTCATCTAGGGTTCTCAAGATTAATTAGCTGGATTACCAACGTTTTAAGGCAATAACAGGATCATAAGTATTATGTTAAATAATACTGCATTTCTCCTTGTAATAATCTTTTTTCTTTCGTAATGTAGGATGAAATTTTATACTGTACGACAATTCTAATTTCACATTTGTATGCGAAGTTTTTCTAGGAGTACTTTTATATGCCTGGTAAAATTGAATTCCTTTTTGAATATATAAAATAGTTCAATGATTAGTGTATATAACAATATTTATGAAAATTCTGTTGGGAACGTCACTTCAAAATGAGCTTTGTAATGCAAGATTTGAATTTAGTCGGACTCCACGAATTTTGGATACTAGGTGGGAAAAATAAATAAATAAAACAACAATTATGACCCACGAAGAGTATCTACTGTCCGTAATATCTTTTATGGACTATGGATCCATAATCATTCATTAAATTAAGCTTCGTTAATGTTATGAGCACCTCTCTTTGGCCAACATCCACATTCCTCTTCTTTTGAGGAACTATATAAAAAATCACAAATTTTCAAGAGTAATATAATAGAGTTACAAATTACAATAAGTCAATAACGTTCGGAAATTTACATGAATATAATTTCTTCCA
>DF367444.1:9585-19592 GCA_000787875.1 Solanum virginianum | reverse complement strand
GACCTTCAGATCTTCAGTCTGACGCTCTCCCAACTGAGCTATCCCCGCTGTACGTTGCTGATCTTCTTCAATATTATATACAAAATAATACAAAAGATTTCAAACAGCAAGCAATCTTTTGAAGGCAAAATTGAAGAAGCGTTTCAAGAGCAGACAACCTCAAAGCATCCCAGGAGATAATTAATTCGTGAGCTTTGTTGGATTATAAGTCGATAATATGCCTCTCGATTAAAAGATTTCTATTAAAGTCAGATTTCTGACAATGTCAATTACAATGTGAAATCCATCATTAAGCGAACGTTTATTTTAGGTTTTTTTTTTCTTTTCTTTTCATTTTTTGTGTGTATGAGTATAGATATAGAGGTGAGAGATCATATGATATCAGGCCAAAACTTTCACCTGAACCCGAGATCTTATTATCTGAATAGATTACTTTTTAAAAACATATTCATATGATATAAGCACAAAATACTTTCTTTTTAGCTCGAGAGGTACCTATCTACTCATTAAAATTTAAAACAATATGCATGTGTTACCAATGTTAAGTTGGAAATTAATTTAGGTCAGTCAAAATTTTTTAAACACGATCAATTTGACTTTAAAGTTCTAATTTTAGAGGATAATCTTCCTATTCTCATCGTCAAGAATGTGGAAGACGCCAAAAATGAACAAATTTTCAAGCCATCAAATAATAACTCCCAAATATTTCACTCGTTAATAAATCTCTCATTTATTAATCAATCTTAGGTACAAAATCAAAGTTCAAATTTCATAATATTATTGTTATGATTGAGTAAGAAAAGAAAATACAACAAATACAATATTAAAAGAATTGCACACCTTACTGAAAAACAATGACTTATCACATAACACATCCACAAATTAAAAAGTTTTGGATTGCAGTTCTTCAACAAAAGTTCAAAGAAAACAGAAGGAAATAAATGAAAATTGATTTTCCTAAAAATGCTTGCACCAGCCGGGAATCGAACCCGGGTCTGTACCGTGGCAGGGTACTATTCTACCACTAGACCACTGGTGCTCCATGGAAGCGCTCCCAATCACATTATTTATCATACAATCCGTAAGATGAATGTAATTATTTTTCTGCAGTACAAACAATCATACTACGAGTTTCATATATGTACACTATCAACATACCTTGTGTAAAATGAAAAACATAAAGAACAAACTCATCTATAGAGAGAACAAACTATTCCACAAGTAGTACTTGTCAAGGTACAAAAAGAAGAAATATATATCTCATAACCAATCTTGTTTCCTACCCCATCATATGAAAATTGTACATCATTCCCAAATGCCTATTCAATCAAAGCTAGGCCCTGGAAGTATAGGAGACAAAGGTAACATAAGTTAAAGCAGAGTGATGGACATACATCACATAAACCAACCAAATGTTAAACTCATCTACCATCCACCAGAGAATTTGTCCAAGAAATTGACATGGAAGAAGACAAACCACCTCTAATTTCATCAAATGTTGGATGTGAACCACGGCTTGAACTCAACGAAAAATTGGACAACATGGTATTTGATCTCAAACTCTCTAGAAGGTAAGCATCCATGTCTTCAGTTTCATATTCATCAATATCACCATTCTTATCGAAGAATTTCACCACTTGTCTCATGCTTGGCCTAGCTTTGGCGTCGACGCTCGTGCATATCATGCCTAATTGCAACACCTTTAAGGCTTCCTCTTCATTGAAATCTTGATTAGTCCTTAATCGACTATCAAGAGCGTTAATCAATTCGCCTCGTCTCATTAGTTCCCACAGCCAATCCACTAAATGTGGCTTGCCTTCATCCTCTGTAGGTCTCCTTCCACACATCACTTCTAAAATTAGAATTCCATATCCAAACACATCAGTTTGTGTGGTGGCACGGCCAGTCTTGACGAACTCTGGCGCCAAGTATCCCACCGTGCCAACAACTCGAGTCGTGCTAGCCACTTGACTATGATCATGCATTTTAGCAAGACCAAAATCCCCTAGTCTTGCATTCATGTCCTTGTCAAGTAAAACATTGCTGGCCTTAATGTCCCTATGCAACACTTTAGCCTCCCATCCCTCATGCAAGTATAGAACCCCTGACGCCACGTCTTTCAAAATCCTAATTCTGTCTTCAAAACTCAACATGTTTCTCTCATCGGATTCAAACAGCCTTTTATCCAAGCTCCCATTAGCCATATAATCATAAACCAAAATCAGGCTGCCTCTGTCTTTCTTGCACCAGCCTCTTAATGACACCAAATTTCTATGCTTTAACCTACCAAGACTTGAAATCTCAGCCAAGAATTGCCTTGCTCCTTCACCGCTTTGATGAGAAATGCGCTTCACTGCAACCTCTGAACCCCCAGCCAAAACCCCTTTATAAACCTTCCCATTACCTCCAATTCCAATCATATTTTCATCAGCAAAACCCTTTGTTGCAGCGTCAATTTCTTGATAAGTAATCCTATGTGGCCAATACTCCAATTCCCAATCTTCCATATCCTCTCTTTCCTTTTTTATTCTCCTATTTCTCTTAATCAGAAACCATGAAGCTACAGCAGTGACCACAACAAGAAACAAGAGTGACACTGTTATACCTGCAATGAATCCCTTCGATCGATAAACTGGATCCTCGGGAAGCTCAAATGAAGGCAGCCCTTGGGTGATCAAAGCATCACCTATCGAAAAATTCGAGTTACTAAAACTCCAAGCTAAAATCTTGTGACTTTGAGCAAGATCTCCAGTTGATGCAGTGAACCCCACATACATCTCTTCCTCAAAAACCTGAGAAAGATTTAGGGGAAAATCCAACAAAGGTTGCTTAGGCCGTTTCATACCAATTGGTGCCATAGTTACACTAATGTTGAAATCAGCATAGTCAATCCAAACTTGGTAATTTCTTCCATTATTCAACTTTAAAGTTTCTAAAGACTCCTCATTTAGGCTACCATCACTATTATACTTATTGCTCTCATCAGGCCAATATCCTGCTTCATGAGCAAACCTTGATCTAAGAGAATTGACATCAATTCCAACATGGTTATCATTTATGTCATCGAATTCTTGATTCTTGAAAACATCAAACTCAACCCCAAAGACATGATTATTGGGATTCCCATTATTTGTGAAATTCAAGAAACCTAAATTCTGTGAAGAAGTAGTACCATCAATACCTGTGTGTGGCACAAACAAGAAAACTATGCCATGTCCTGGTAGCCTGTCCCTGTATGGAGCCATTGCAAAAATGAAAGATGTTGAAAAGGGAAGAACTTTGGATGAATTGGGTTCTTTTGTGACAATCTTTGAATGATACAGAGCTCTACCAATTGAAAAAGTTGAATCATTTGATAAAGTAAGTATCCTAGATTCAATTGTAGCATTCCCAAAAATTAACACATCTGATTGTTTAAACCCATTGAACACAAAATCAGTTTCTGCAACTGATTGATTACAAGAAAATATAGTTAATAACAGGAAAGAAAGAAGAAATTTTGGATAATATTGGTTCATTCTAAGAAAGAAGCACAGCTAATTCTCATGGAGAAAGAATGATGGAAGCAGAGAAAATGGGGAAATATCTTTTGTAATCACTGTCACCACATAGATTTGACAAAAACTACTTCGTCAAAAAAAGAAATATTACAATAAGGGTAATCAATTCTTTTTCTTTAAAATCCCTTGCTAGAAACTTCTTTCTTTTTTTTTTCCCCTTATATTGCTGACTCAAAATCACAATATTAAAATTGAGGTGATTTAGCCAGGAACAACTTATCGTAGGAGTAGTTATCTCGGGATCTAAGGTAAATTATTCCACATAGATGATGGAATAATTTATCTTATCACTATTTTATAAATTATTGAATAAATTATTTTAAATTTAACAATTAAATAAGATATTAATTTTTTTTTATCTCCTAACTATTTATTTTTATCTATCGTACCAAATGATGTCTTAAAAATACTTAGCAATCTGCTCGTAAAAGTCAAGGTACTAGGAAGGTTAATTCCGCATAAATGAACCAAAAAAACATGTTGCAAATGTGAAGATAAAGAGGGATAAAAATTGAGGAGGTGCAGAAACAAAACCGGCGGCTGCCAACAAAGAATAAAAGTCCAAGACAGAAAGTTTGACTCCTTATATGTTTGGGGGGCAAAGGTCAAAGTATAGAAAATCAAACAAATAATGTCCTTTTTTCATATTAATTTTATAAAAAAAATTGTAAAATATTGATTAAAATTTATATGACACGGAGGGTATTATGCAACTTTTCATCCTTGATATAAATTCGTTAGAGTTGAATTAAACGTGTATACATTACTAATAAATTGGGAAAGGAGAAATAAAGATGTAGATGATATATATTATTTTGTAGTATGCTATAAATTTGTTAACATTTAAAATTCAACGCTAGACTTATTTAACGTTATTTGCCGGCATCATAGTTGTATATTCAGGATTTGATGATAATATAAAAATCAATTTTAATAGTAATAGCTAATAATTGAGTTGGGGCTCAAAATTTAAGGATTAAGCATTAGAGTCAACTGGATCAGAATTAGTCCAACTGTCATACACATTTTTAGAATTCATAATTCCTTATTTTACTATTCTCGGTACGTTGATTACAACAATAACATATTCAGTGAAATTCCACGAGATTTTCGGTATGTTGATTAATTTCTATTTTTAATTAAGTATTTGTATTCTTTGATTATTTTATAAGATACATTATAAGAAATGGAAAATCATTTGGCTATTTTCATTATCAAAATTTTTAGCTAAATTTTCAAAAATTATTAAAATAGGCCAAAACTTCTTTTCTTTCTTCCGTGTTCGTAAGGAATATCTTTTTTCCAGGTCACCATTAATAGCTTTTTTGCTTTCTTCCTCCTCCACCTTCTCTTTCTTTTAAATTTTTAGTTTTAGCACTGTCTTTTTCTTCTTCGTTATTGTCTTTTATTAAATATTTGACCTACTATAAAATGAGTCATTTCAAATGAATTATATATTAAAAGTCTCGAACATCAAAAAAAAAAATTATCTAAAATTTGAGACTATTTAGAGGTGATTTCAAGTCGATCGAGATTGAATAGATAATGCATACTTCATGTATATGAATTTATATTTTTTGAGGTGTATTATAATGTATAGTCAATGTCTACCTCATGCTTAGGTAGGCTATATTGTATAATCAATGTATACTTTTTATGACTTTTGACAAGTTATAGCGTATAGTTAGAGTATATTTTCAATAATTTTTATCTATTTTTATATAAACTAGTCTCTATGAACGTGCCTCGCACGTTATCCTTTGACGATTATAAAAATATATTTAAATATATAAACTTTTTGTTATTTTTTTTCTAAAATATTATTTCACTTTATTGAGGATATGAACATTGATAGGAGAGCGTGAAACTCGTAGGGTAGAAGATTAGCAGTGTCATATCGCTTTTGATTTATATCCTCATATGTTGCTTATTGTATTTTAATTATTACACTATTTTGTTGTTATAGTTTCCTATATTAGTTGTTATGTTTTCTACACTGTTTTTTTTTATATATATATTAAAATAGATTCAATGTTAAACTCATAGTATTGATAAGATATTATATATATATATATATATACACATACACATGCGATGAATTTAGTTCCTTCTTAATTCTTCAAAAATAATTCGCTATAAGAGATTTAATCTGCACCAACTCTTTTTCTATTTTTTTCGGAAAGGTAGAGTTCATGAATTATGTCATGGACATTTCAAAATAAACTAAAATCACATTATTAGAAAATAAATGATCTAGAGAGATAAATTCAAAATACGACAACATGAAAAAAAATTAAACACCATGAGATGTATAAAAGTAAAAATTTCAAAAGAAAAATACTACAAATTATATGTAAAATAATAATATAATCCTACTCAACTACTTATTTATTTATAAAGGCTTTATATATAGAGATTCAATCACTAATTAGAACCCACGGTAAATTAGAATTTTTCTTAGTTTGTAAACCTCTTGACATTGAATTTTAAATATGGTACAAACTATATTTATCCCCCATATTATATATTTATTATTCAAATAAAAGCTCTACACATCAAGGTACGGTACTTAACTATAACTTTATATTTCAAATTCAACAAATAATTAAGTTTAATTAAAATCAATTGCAATACTAATGGATAGTGTATTGTAATACTAACAAATAATGTATCAAAATGTAGTTAATAACATAATTAAAACTAACTCACAATCAAACAATGCAAGAAAAAAAGTGATAAACTTTTAAATTTTTTTAAGAACTTCATTCGACGGTGCTATGCTGAAAATTTTATTGTTAATTATTGATCATGCATAGTTATAAACAAAAGATGTTTTGATCCAAAATATTACTTAAATAGAATTATAATAATTCTTTTCTATATAAGGTGAAATTTTAATTGATCTAAAAATGTTAAATATTATAATTTCTTGCCTAAATCAAATAATGAAACCTAAAAGATAAAAATTAAATTAATTATGAAAGAATATTTGTTCAAAAGCCAAAAGGACACATAAGAAACAAATAGAGAACTATTAACTAAAACTACCAAAATTACAACAAATCAATAATATAATGTAGAATACGGCAAGAGAAGTTTTTAAAATCCTAAAATTTAGAAGTCTCTCCCTATGTACTTAGGACTCATATATTTTTTTTAATTATTAGTATTATTATTATTTAAGGATATTTTAAAGTAACACAACCTTATTGCCCTTTCATAGACCAATTTTTTTTTTATATAATTAAGAGTTTTCAATTATTTTAGGAGTTATATTATAGTTAATATTAAATATAATAATAATTGGAAAAAGTAGAAAAAGACAATTTTGTCTAAAGAGGAGTCTTTTAATGAAAGGCAAAAAGTTCAAACAATATTATTAAGGATCTTCATACTTTTAATATAGTATAGATAGATAAAATATGAATTTATTTGTCCTAGACTAATTATTCTATTATATATATTTGAAACTATCCCTAGTTTATACTCATGTCGGATAAGGCTCATTCAGAAAAGAAAAAATCTCCCTACGAAAAACTTCTTCGTACTCAAAATTAGTTTGTCACGCCCCGAGCCTACACCCTGGACGTGGTCGACACTCGAAAATCATTTCTGGTTCCAAGCGAACCACTTAGCCTGATTACTTACTCAGAAGACTTAACAATAATGGAAAAGGCCATAAAAGCAATAAGATAAGCTAAACTGTTTGCATAACTAAATAAGAAAGCTTTTAAGCAACGTCTGAATAACTGAAAACTGAAATACTAGGTATACGGTCTATGAAACCTTGACTAATACTGTCTGAAAGAATTATTGAGACAGGCCCCAAGTAGTCAGAACTAGAAATAAATATTGAAAAGCAACATAAACAACTCAGGAGCCTCGGACTGCGAAGAGGCCTCACCAAAGACTGGAAGCTGTCAGATTCTCAACGGAGCAGCTGCTGAGGAACTCTGTCACCTGCATCTGCATCATAAAACGATGGAGGTCTTAAGGACGTCAGTACGTGAAATGTATGGTATGTAAGATGACCAAAACAATTAAACAATATATCATAAATGCTTCTCAGAAACATAATCATGAATCATCGTCAATCAGCAATAATCATAAAGGCTGGTATACTGAAAATAACATGCTAAAAATAATATGTTGAAAATAGTAAGTAAAACATAGGTTCCTTAGCTTGAAGAGTTTCTCTAACCAACAACTACCACTATGAGCTTCGTAGTGATACAGCGTCTTGCCCACGCTGTCAGAGTCGTCCTGTACTTTGCCGGGGTAGGGGACGAATAACTAGAGGAGTGGATCCATCCTAAAATTGGGTCATCTCAGTGGCTAATGAGGAAGGTATTGTGGTACGATCCTATCCTATGTTGCCTACATCGTTTATGGGTTTAAGTAATTTATTCCACTCTCACCCATATTGGTGCTCAATACTACTCCCGAAACACTTTATATAGCTCATACTTAATAGATCGTAAATTCTTGAAATCTGGCTTTCTTGGGACTTCTGGTTACTACATAGCTTACACATATGACTTCTTTTAACTTTACTAAAACTAGAATCAACTCAATGACTCAAATCATGCTAAAATTTCTTGGCTAATATGCAAAATAAGTCTTTAAAATGCACTTTTTGAATTTAATCAAGAATATATGAAATTGTCATGGAAATTAACATACTTACAAAGTTTACGATAAACCTTGATACGTAACGGTTCATGGGTGAAAACTGGTTTCAATTTCTACAATTAGTAGCAAAATAATTACTTTTAGGTGGTCTTACATACCTAAGAAAGGATTCTCGAAGAATTGAAGAAATTTTCTTGAAAATTCTACCCGTTCTTGATCTTACGCTTGAATTTTCTAGGGAGGGTTTCTTGCCTTTAACGTATGAATGTGAAGAAGAAATACGTTTTTAAATATTAATTGACTTAAAACTGACTTAATTTAGGATATGGGGTATAGGAAAGGTCGAAATTGCCCCTCCCATAAACAAGCGAAATCGGCCTAGAATTTACACTAGTGCGCGACGCGCACTAGTGTTATTCTGCATATTTTTTAAAATTTCAGCTTTTCGTCAAAGTTGGAAAAATCACAAGTGTGGATCCGCGTTCCCTCCGCGTCACGGAGCGAACGCGAAATTCTCACTGTTTTTGAAATTTTTGGGGAAAAATAATTCGCGTTTTTTTGAGTTTTTGTCGAGTCGAGACCATTTTTCGACTCGATTTTTCGCACTGATTACAAATTCGGTCTCAAATTTGTAAACGAAGCATGGGAAGATACGTTACGCGTAAGGTCAATTCTAGGGATATTTTCATCATTTCATAAGGGTGTTACACAGTTGAAACAAAATCATAAATTAATAAAAAAAACAATCATAAATTAATTAAAAAAACAATCTCATCTAATGTATCACTTTCATTAATAACAACTCCGGGTACGTAGATAATTAATGACATGATGAATTTCTTTAGCCAAAGGCAAATATTTGTCAAATAAGAAATAAATAAAGAAGACCAGAAGACCAGAAGAAAGAAGAAAAATTGCATCGAACGGTGATTAATTAATGTACTCTCTCTGTCTCATATTAATTGAATTTGTGAGATAATGCACACATATTAGAAAAATATTCAAAGATAAAATTTACACTATATTTTTCACTTTTGCTCTTTGTAAAAATTAATTGAATTTATCAGATAATATACATATATTAAAAAAATATTTAAAGATAAAATTTATATCATACTTTTTACAATTGCGCTTTGTAAAATTATAAATATGTAGTATAATTTATCTCCTAGAAAATATAAAACTTCAATAAATGAAAGGGCAAATATGAAAAAAGTTTTAAATATTTTTTTTAAACTTTGAACAATTTAACTATTTTGAATACTAATTTTTTTAAAAAAAAAATCAATTAATTTGAGATAAAGAGAGTAATATATCCTCAGCAAATATTTGACATTATATCCGCAGCAAATATTTGACATTTTGCTTTTCCGTACGTAATAGTACATCCAGATGAAGTAGTCTCTCCGTTTTAAAATAATGATCAATTTATTTAAAGAATGTTTAAAAAAAATTGAGAAAAATTAAATTTTAACTTTTCTACAAAATTAAAGAATATTTTGATACATTTAGCATAATTTTAATTTAAAACTATATAATTAAAACTTTTAAAATTTTTAAACCAAATCAAATCAGATTATTTTTTTTTTAACCGGGAAATATTCTATACTATAGTACTAATAAATAAATGTCTAATAGGATAAGCTTTGGGAAATAGTCTTTATTTTACAATAATATAAGCTTTTCGGTCAAACTAATATTTATTAAGAAGAAAAATGAAAAAGGGGTGCGTTGACATGTTCGTAATGATGAATGCGATTGAAATTTATAGCCTTTGACATTTCACACTTTGAAGCAGAGTGGATTTTCGATCAA
>DF367445.1:0-12818 GCA_000787875.1 Solanum virginianum | reverse complement strand
TGATACTAGTTCAAAATCATGTAATTTGAGAGTGAAATAAGATGAGAAAACATAATCCAAATCAATCCACCAATGTGTAGTAAAACTCCATGTAGGCTACTTTGAAATCTATCATCAAATCTCATAATAGATCATAGTTCATAGCTCAAAACATGCATAGTCTGAATAGACAAAATCAATTCATGGTATAAGCTTGAAATAAATATTCATGAGTACTCAACAATACTTTATTACAATGCCAACATAAATCATGCTCATATTTTATAATAAGAGAAACCCATAAGTAAAACAACTTGAGAACATACAATTTTCATAAAAAGAAAGATTGGGCTCCATGGGTCAAAGGACGTATGGATGAAACCCACATACCTCAAACTTGGGTTTTCTGCAGAATAGCTTGAAGTGAACTTAGAGTTTGAAGGGAATCCTTGAGTTCTAAACTTGAGCTTGAAATACTTGAAATTTGAATGAGATATTTGGTTAAGTCTTGGAGAGGTTTCTGTGAGGGCTTTGAGTGATATATAGTTGGAAAATGGCTAAGTATGAGTGTTTTCACGTTTTAGTGGGCATGGGGCTACGATCCCAATGCCCTTGGGCACATAAGATAAAAAATAAGGAAAACTCTGTATTGTTCTGCGTCTGGCAAAGGACAAAATAATATTGATCTGCGCCTTTGGCGCATCATAGCCAGGGCATGAATGCTATCTGAAAATCATAAATTAGTAAAATTTATTTTTTCATATGGGTCCAAATTTGGGTTATACCCACTCCCTATTAAATTTTCCCCGTAATTGAGAATAGGAAGTCAAATTTTTTATAACACGCACAGATTTTGAGATATATGGAAATTACAATTATGGGCATTTTTGAAGCACATTTATATTGATGTTTCAGTTCTGCAACTTAACCTAAATAATTTTTGCATTTTATTTTTCGATTTGTAGGGCTAACCAAGTTGCCTAAATGTTCATGTTTCAGGTATTATGGCCCCAAAAGCTAGACATGAGGAGTTCAAGGCCCTAAAGAAGAGTCTCAGAGATGAGTCTTCGGATGATGAATTGTTCCCTACTCCGAGTGGATCAGTAGAAGAGCTTGGAGTTACTCCCAGAGGTGGATCAGCCATAGACCAGAGTTGTTGCCAAGGCTGGGCAAGCTCAGGCTCTTGTTGTTCGCACTCCCTAGTCTAATAAGAGAGGAAAGATGAGATTGATTCACCCTAGATGACTCCATCCTAATGGAACGACCCCAAAAAGTGCCCAAAAATGTGCCTCAAAAGTGCCTAGAATCGTAATTTCCAAATATCTCAAAATCCATGTGTGATATCAAAAATTTGACTTCATATTTTTTTGAGGAGGTCAAATTGAGTGGAAAATGGGTCTAACCCCAATTTTAGAACGACCGTATCAAAATTTTAATTTTCAAAGTGACAAAAAATAGTGAGCAAACGCGCCACTGGCACGAGACGGCCAGGGCGCACCTGTGTGTTAATTTTGTTCAGTTTTTGTGTTCCAGTCCAAGGCTTTTGGGTCTTGGGCCTAAGCCTTCCTATACATAAAAATACCTATACTTAGCCATGTTTCAGCTTTATCTCATACAAGACGTTTCCCAATACTCACTCAAACACTTAAATAAACATTTCACCCCAAATTTCAAGTCCCAAAACTCATTTGGATCTTAAGGTCTTCATTCAAGCTTCAAGTGTCTATTTCCAATCTTCATTAAAAAATTCTCCAAAGTCAAAGTATGTGGGTTTCAACTATTGGGTCCTTTCACCCACGGTGCCCAAGCTTCCTTTTTATCTAAATCACATATTTTTAAGTTGATTTTACATATGGGTTTTCTATTATGAGTTTGACTATGAACTATGTTGTGATTTTGTAAAAGTGTGACTATTTATGCATGTTTTGAGCTATGAATCTTAGATCTATCTTGAGATTTGATGAAGGGTTTTAATGTATATTGCATGATGGTGTTTACCAAGTACTGGTGGGATGATTTACTTCATGTTTTCTTGCATGATTTCACACTTTAATTGCATAGTTTTACACTATTACTGCACGCCCACCAAGTGTTAGATAAAATATCTAGGTAATTTATTTTGAGTTATTGAAGGTTAAGGGTTGACATATGAGTTAAGTGAATTTATGATGATGAAAGGGTGATGAGAATCTGCTGATTTCATGAGTAGTGTCTATTGTGTTGATTTCATGAGTAGTGTCTATTGTGTTAATGTCATGAGTAGTGTCTATTGTATTGATGTCATGAGTAATGTCTATTGTGTTGATATCATAAACAGTGTCTATGTGTTGATGTCATGAGTAGTATATATTGTGTTGATGTAATGAGTAGTGGCTAATTTGTTGATGTCATGAGAAGTATCTATTGTATTGTGAGTTGACCATAGCCAATTGAGGGGTGATGTCTCAATCACCTAGATGAGGGTGGTATACCATAAACCAATTGAGGGGTTGGTACCTCAATCGTCTCGGATGGGGGTTGTATACCATCAACCAATTAAGGGGTTGGAACCTCAATCGTCTTGGATTGGGGGATATGCCATCAACCAATTGTGGGGTTGGTACCTTAATCACTTCTAAGGGGTGGTCTACGTTAGATTCCAAGTACCTAGTTGCTTGGTCTATGATGATGGTCTATTACTGCACGTCAATATCTATCTTCTCTCATGCTTATGTTTAGACTATATCTTGTATATTTTGATTACCTATTGTCATTTTTATGAGGGTGATCCCGGTTGCTTGTCTTTGCCCCTGCTAAGTTCTATGTTTAGAGGTGTTGTTGGACAAGTATGTGATGATGTAATAAGCTTGACTTTCTTTAAATCTCTTGATGTTTTTATGAAATAAAAGTTTTCCCTTAGCCCTTATACCCTTATTTTTATTCATTTATTGTGTTTAATTGCTTCTGCAACCAAGGATGTGTGATGATATGTTAAGAGGGTTGCTTGGGGTTCCTTCATTCCCCATACACCATGTTACATCTAGAGCCTGATTTGGGTCATGACAAACTTGGTATCAAAGCACTAGGTTGTTAATGGCCCTCAGAAGCCAACACACTACATCGATTAGAGTCTTATTCATGGTTGTGAAGTGCACCTCGACTATGAATGGGAGGCTATGAGGCGATTTAGGAAATGATTCCCTTCTTGTTGATCAATGTCATGCGATATAGTTAAGTCCCCTAAGGCTTATTTCTTAATTTAGTCTTTGCATTTTTGAATATGTCTCAAGCTACTCAGGATGGTCATATGTTGAATGTGGAAGTTTGCAATGCTCTATGGGTATTGACCAAAGTGGTGAAAAAATTAACAACCTAATTCAATCGACAAGTGAGTGCCTCCGAGACTTTAAATGGTAAGAAGAGAGGTAGTAAGGTGAAGAGGGCTCGTTTTGAAGGTAAGTTCCAAAGTCCTAAAGGTGGTGGTGTTGTGGTGCTTTACGCTAGGTGCCCAAGATATGGTAGATGCCATGATGGCCCATGCTTGAAGGGTACTAATACTTGTTATGGTTGTGGGATGATAGGTCATAAGGTAATGGATTTCCCTCCTAAATGCAATAAAAGTAAAGAATGTAATAAGGTGGTGGCAACATCTAGGTGCCAAAAGTATTGGAAAGGCCATGGTGGCCCATGTTAGAAGAGATCTAATTCTTGCTTTGGTTGTGGCGGATTTGGGCACAAAGATAGTAGTTTTCCTCATGCTCAACCCAAAGATAGAGATGAAGGTCATCAAGGTGGTGCCCAATGACACACTAAATTTTATGCTCTTAAAGGGAGGCATGAAGGGTCTGAGGTGCCTAATGTTGCTACCAGTACGTTGAAATTTCCTTTGGCTTTGATGTGTTTGCAATGATGGGCCTGGGTACCACTATTTCTTTCATTATTCTTTGTTGTTACAAGTGGGCTTCAAGTGTACCCCGAGTTATTGTGTGCGAACTCTTGGAATCTACTGCTTTGTTGAGTCTATTATCGTTAGAAAGTTCATAGGTATAATTTCCTGATCATATTGCATTAGGTCTTGCCTTATTACTTGTTGGGTCTGATGTGGTGGATTTTGATGTCATACTTGGGATGGATTAGTTGCATAGATGTTATATCTCCTTTGATTGTAGGGGACTTGTTGGATTTGATGTGGTGGATTTGTATGTCATACTTGGGGTGGATTAGTTGCATAGATGTTGTGCCTCCTTGATTATAGGGCCCGTAGAGTTAGATTCCAATTCCCTAATAAACCCATCCTTGAGTGGGGGCTTGTAATGTGGTTGTGAAGGGGTAAGTTTGTTTCTTGTCTTAAGGTAAAATTGATCTCTAAACGTTGCATTTATCATTTTGTAAGAGTTAGAGGTGTTGAACCTAAGTTATTTCTATTGTGTTATTTTCGGTAATCAATGAGTTAGTGAATGTACTTTCCGATATTTTGAATTTAAGGTGGTGCCTTTTGGTTTGACTTATGCACCGGTTATGTCTATAGGTCTCATGAATAGGGTCTTTAATCCCTACCTTGTTATGTTTGTGGTGGTCACTAGTGATGAAGTATTGATTTATTTAGAGCTTGTGAACCATTTGGGGGTAATGTTGCAAATCTTAGGGAAAGAGAAGTTGTATGCTAAGTATGAGAACTGTGAATTTTGGTTGAAGGAGGTTACCTTTCTAGATCATGTGGTGTCAGGGGATGGTATTAAGGTGGATCCTAAGGAGATTGATATGATTAGAAATTTGCCTAGACCATTGACCCCGTCGGACATTAGAAGTTTCTTGGGATTAGCGGGTTACTACCAAAGGTTTTTGAATGAGTTCTCTTCTATTGCTTCTCCCATGACTAAGTTGACCCAAAGAAAGGTTAAGTTTGTGTGGACCGATGAGTGTGAAAGGAGTTTCCAAACCTTCAAGGATAAGCTTGTCTCCACTCTTATCTTGTCTCTACCGGAAGGGTTGGAAGGGTTTGTTGTGTTTTTTGATGCCTCCTGGATTGGTTTGGGTTAGGTGTTGACGCAAAATGGTAAGGTGAGCCTATGCTTTTAGACAATTTGAGATGAATGAGATGGACTATCCTATCTATGACCTTGACTTGGCTGTCGCTGTATTTGCTACAAAAATTGGACGACATTATTTGTATGGGGTGCATGTTGTTGTGTTTACCGATCACAATAGTTTCCAATATGTGTTCACCCAAAGAATCTTATCTCAAGACAAAGAAGGTGGTTAGAACTTCTCAAGGATTATGATATGAGTGTGCCTTATCATCTGGGTGAGACTAATGTGGTGGTCGGTGCTTTGAGTATTGTGTCCATGGGTAGCCTAGTTCATATTGATGGTGGTGGCAAAAGGGTGACTAGGGAGGTCCACCAGTTGGCTATATTGAGGGTTAGGTTGGAAGAGGTGGATAATGGTGGTATTTTGGTGATGGTTCAAAATCTTCTATGGTTGATGAGGTAAAAGCAAAGCAAGATCTTGATCCCTCCTTGTTAGAATTGAAGGCTTGGTGAGTGTTGACAAGGTTGAGGTTTTCTCCCAAATTGGAGATGGTGCCCTTAGGTCGCAAGGTAGGTTATGTGTGCCTATTGTTGATGACTTGAGAAATAGGGTTCTTGATAAGACTAATAGTAGCTATCATTCTAGCATTGACATGGCCCCTTTTGAGACTCCATATGGTAGACATTGTATGTCCCCGGTTGGGTGGTTTGAAGTGGGAGAAATGGCTTATTGGGTCCGAATCTGGTTATGGAGGCTATGGAGAAGGTGAGGTTGATTAGGGGAAAGGATGAAGCAGCCCAAAGTCTCATGTAGGGACCGGAGCTCCACTTCATCATCAGCATCCTCCCCGTGGCTAGTATGATTTCTCTAAATGTTGAAAATATCCCAAAGTCATCAAAAGTCCATGCTGATGTGAGGAGAAGGGATCTTGAATTTAAAGTTGGTGATTGGGTCTATTTGAAGTTTTCACCCATGAAGAGTGTGGTACGATTTGGCAAGAGTAGGAATTGAGTTTATGGTTTACGTGTCTTTATAGAGTGTTAAGGAGGATTGGTGAAGTTTCATACGAATGGGAATTGCCTATGGATAGGATATGGTTCGTCCGGTTCTTCATGTTTCTAGGTTAAGGGTATGTATTGGTGACTCTACTGCTATAGAACTCTTTGAAGTTATGGGTGTTGTGGAGGATAAGTTGGCTTAGGGGAAGGTCCCAGTGGAGGTATTGGATGGAAGGGTGGGAAAAGTTGCTTAATAAGTGTGTAGTGTTCGTCAAGGCCCTTTGGAAGAATCGTCAAGCCAAAAGTGTCTCTCAGGGAGCCGGAACGGGCATGGAGGAGCGATATCTGTACCTCTTGCATTCTATTCAAGCTTACTATAACATATCAAGTCCTTTTTTTGTGTGATGTCAAATCTTATGTTTCAGCCCCTATGTCATTTTCATGCATTTATGATTATGTTAATAAGTTCATGATGATTTTGACACTTTTGTCGAGATCTTGAAAATGGTATTTAAATATGTTGTTGCATTCTTGTTGGTGCTAATTTCTTCATGATTAGTCTTCTTGATTACATTTCATTAACATTCGGGGACGAATGTTCCCAAGGGGGAGATATTGAAATGATCCCAAAAAGTGCCCGAAAATGTGCCTGGGAAGTGCAAAGAATCGTAATTTTCATATACCTAAAAATCCATGCGTGATATCAAAATTCCACTTCATATTCTTGATCAGGGCATCAAATTGAGTGGGAAATGGGTCTAACCCCAATTTTAGAGCGACCATATCAAAAATTTATTTTTCAAAGTAACGAAAAACAGTGAGCAGGCGCGCCCCAGCGCGATGGGTGTTGGTCCTAAGCCTTCCCATACATAAAAATACTTATACTTAAGCCATATTTCACCTTTATATCATACAAGACATTTCCCAATATTCACTCAAATACTTAGACAAACATTTCCCCCTAAATTTCAAGTGCCAAAACTCATCCGAATCTTAAGGTTTTCATTCAATCTTCAAGTGTCCATTTCCAATCTTCATCAAGTAATCCTCCAATGTCAAGGTATGTGGGTTTCAAACATTATGTCCTTTCAGCCATGGTGCCAAAGCTTCCTTTTTATCTAAATCACATGTTTCTAAGTTGATTTTACATATGGTTTTTCTATTATGAGTATGACTATGGACTATGTAGGGGTTTTGTAAGTGTGTTACTATTTATTCATGTTTTGAGCAATGAATCTTAGATCTATTTTAAGATTTGATGAAGGGTTTTGATGTATATTGCATGAAGGTGTTACCAAGCATTGGTACGATGATTTATTTCAAGTTTTCTTACATGATTTCACTCTTTAATTGCCTGGTTTTACATTAGATTGCATGCCCACCAAACATTTGATGAAATGTTCGGGTAATGTATCTTGAGTTGTTTAAGGCCTAAGGCTTGGCATATAAGTTAAGTGACTTTATGATGAATAAAGAGTGATGAGAATGTGTTGATGTTATGAGTAGTGACTATTGTGTTGATATCACGAGTAGTGTCTATTGTGTTGATGTCATGAGTAGTGTCTACTGTGTTGATGTCATGAGTAGTGGCTGTTGTATTCATTTCATGAGAAGTATCTATTGTATTGTGAGTTGACCATAGCCAACTGAAGGGTGATGCCTCAATCTCCTATATAGGGGTGGTACGCCATCAACCGATTGAGGGTTTATACCTCAATCCTCACGAATGGGGGTGGTATGCAATCAACCAATTGAGTGATTTGTACCTCCATCGTCTCAGATGGGGGTGGTATGTCATCAACCAATTGAGGGGTTGGTACCTCAATCGTCTTGGATAGGGGCGGTATGCCATAACCAATTGAGGGGTTGGTACCTCAATCACTTCTAAAGGGTGGCCTACCTTAGATTCCAAGTACTAGTTGCTTGGTCTATGATGATAGTCTATTCCTACACATGTAATATATTCTATATAAGCATGTTTTACTTCAAGTATCATTAATACATGGCATATTATTATTATGCTATCCATTATTTATGATATTGCATTTTGCCTGCGTTGCCTATCTCTTGTTGCATTGCATCCTACGTACTTAGTACATTCAAACGTACTAACTTATACTCTATGCCTACATGATATTACCATGTAGAAACCGGAGCTTCTATTGATTCTCCCCCACGTGGCTAGACGAATTGTTCAAGTTAGCTTTTGGTGAGTCCTCAAGTTCGGGGACAATATATATCTTCTATCGTACTTATGTTTAGACTATATCTTGTATATTTGGATTACCTATTGTCATTAGTATGAGGGTGAGCCCGATTGCTTGTCTTTGCCCCCACTAAGTTCTATGTTTAGAGGTGTGTTGGAAAAGTATATGATGATGAAATAAGCTTGACTTTCTTGAACTCTATTGATGTTTTTATGACATGAAGGTTTTCCCTTAGCCCCTATACCCTTATTTAGTTTCATTTATTGTGTTTAATTACTTCCACGACCAAGGATGTGTAATGATATATTAAGTGGGTTGTTTGGGGTTCCTTTGGGTTCCCTATGTGTTGTGTCACATCTAGACCCTAGTTTGGGTCGTGACACCAGAGATGTACTCTGAGGGCGGAGTCCTCTGCGGTACCCCAATCATCACCATCTCTACCTGACGCCCTTACTAGTTGGTGGTGTGATGCGGGTATGCGTGACATCTATACAGAGGGCCAGCAGCAGAAAGAGCGGGGCAAGCCAGTTCGCTCTAGTTATGATGAGCCTAGAGTCATCTCAGATAGCTCGACAGTGTCCTGGTCTCTAGGACATGATGATTCAGTACGGGCTTCAGTGGCTTACACATTCTCTTAGATAATACTCCCTAACCATAGTCAGGGAGTTCTATTCTTCAGACATGACCACTATTAACAGTACTCTTCCCTAGGGGAAGAATCCCCTCGCTCAGCCCAGACTAACTGAGACAAGAGTGAGGAGCTAGTAGGTGGACTTATCGGAGACTACTATTTGCCAGATGCTTTTTGGACTAAAGTTCCCTGCCCCCAGATCAACAGCAGAGTTTGACTATAGGGTGGGGTAGACAAGGGACCCCTTAGTTATGAGAGATCCAGAGCAACGAGCCAGCTTAATGGTATGGGTCGCCACACACTCGGAGCATATTGTTAAGGCTTTGCTTAGTTTCCCCCATGTTTTGGTGGGCGGTTCTTTGTTCACATATCTAGCCTACTCTTACTGATAATACGTTGATGCTGAAGCATACAGTATCAATTGCTATCATCGACTTTAGTCACTATGTTCCTATAATACCGTACTAAAGCCCCCCTGAGCCTACGGTATAAGCCTAGAAAGTCCTAAGTGATCCTAGTCCAAGTAGCTGAATGTCTTAGTCATGAGTATAGGGGCAATCCTATGGTATTAGATAGATTGGGCGCGCATTATCACTGAGAAAATTCACGAGGTTATCTTGAATAGGTCTACCTCCATCCCATTCCCTTGGTTGATATATGGGCGCTGTCTAGAGTCAAGGGTAGAGAGTTTGCACCTGCTGGACCTGCTTATTGAGACCTAGTGTACATTGGATCCCAGCCTGATCAAGGCTGAAGAGAAGCCGGTGGCACCCTAGCGAGCACAACCTCCTCCTACGCCTGAGATATTTGCCCCAGCACTACCACCTGAGGGTTCACAGATTACTACCACCACTACTACTGCTACTGAGGAAAGGCCCCTGTAACCTGAGGCAGATGAGGAGAGGGGGCCCAGTACTTTTAATCCTACACCACAAGCCACGACATAACAGGCTACTCCCACAAACATGGTTTATGTGTCCACCATCTCTATACAAGCCATGGTGCAAATGTTATCTCATGCTGAGTCACAGTTGACTCAGCTTGTGCAACAGATTTAGCCATGGGTCCGTCAGGCCATTTTAGACTTGGAGGTTCGTATACAAGCATTTGCGATCGCTACTATTCAAGGTCGTATCTCCACCATGGATACCTACATTGATGCCTTCGAGGTGAGAGTACAGTATAGCCTAAACACGGCCCAACCATCACACTTGACGGCTTTGCAGATGGAGATCTAATAGCTCTTGGCTGATATGATAAAAGCACTGGCAGTACCGATTGCACTTCCAGAGACTATGCCCCCGGTGCCAGTGGTAGATATTTTTTCTCCAGATAAGCCTGTTTAGCCTTCCCATTGGAAGAGATCCCGCCCAAATAATGATCCTTATGTTATACAATTTTAGGTGAGGATGACATAGTAGGAAGAGCTCGAGCTTGCCTTCAAGATGTCAAGATGAGAGGTAGAGACACAGTGAGCTCCTTAGGTAACATAGGTGAGGGGTAATGGCCCCACCAGATAGATTACTATTGCTGAGGATACTACCCCATAGGAGGAGGGTGGTCAGACTTAGCCACACACTGGTGCTTAGGCGCCCAGGTATGATTTTTGACTCCTTATGCTTTATTTTGCTTTGGTTTTCTGCATTGGGTACAATGGACATCTTTTTTGATGGGATGTGGGTAGTTATGGGCCTTAGTGAAGTCTGAGTAGCTTGGGTCCATAACTACCCCAATTTTTGATCCTAGGATTTTTTTTGCTTGTGTTCTTTTTCCCCGTGGATATTTACTTTCTGTTGAATTGACATGTTTGGGCAGTATGTGTAGCATATAGTACTAATACCTGTGACATATAACCTGTTTTTGTGATTTGTTTGAAAAATGATACGCACTAAAATTTTGATTAGTAGTTAGATAGCAACCATGCACGTTTAGGTGTGATAATGTTTGTTCTGATAAGTGAGGATGAATTAAGATGAAAAACATGATCTAAGAGTCTTTTATTGATAATATAGTCAGTGCCATGTCAGCGTGACCTCAATTTGCTAGATTTATGTGTTGTGTGCTAATTCAGAACTTGCCCTATTACTCTAAGTTAGACTATAGATTAATTGGATTAGTAAAGGATCTTAGGCGTTTGTTCTTAACAGCCAACTTAGCCTAAATGACCAACCAAAAGTGTAGTATATCCATTGTTCCTAATGTTTGAGCCTAACATGTACCTATTCTTTGGAAACACCTAATTAACCTGGCCTTGTTAGTTATAAAATCCTGAAATTGGCCCTGGTTTTTCCTTGGACATTGTGTACCTTGACTAAGGAAAAAAGCGTAAGTTGAGGGTGGCTACCAAAAGTGGCTCAGCATCTGAGGATAGATATTGTGCACCTCAACACAGGCTTATGTAAGGGTGAAACACAAAGATAAGGAGGGAAGTTAGTGACATAGAGAAAAAGGAGAAAAATCATGTATTGGGTGCAAGAAAAATAAGTGATGCCTTAGTTTGTGAGCTAAAAAAACTGAAGTGTAAAAGGAGGGCAAAAGGCTGAAAAATAAAAAGAAAGCACCCAGAAAATCTTGAAATAGGAGAAAGGGAGAATGAGATAGAAGTAACAGAGTTGGTAGGGCAAAAGTGTAGAAAAATACAGTGTCAAGAGGGCCTTTAGTCACTATGTTCCTATAATACCGTACTAAAGCCCCCCTGAGCCTACGGTATAAGCCTAGAAAGTCCTAAGTGATCCTAGTCCAAGTAGCTGAATGTCTTAGTCATGAGTATAGGGGCAATCCTATGGTATTAGGCATGATGCATGAATATCTTTTGTGATAGCGAGTGATTGTTAGATATGGGACTTCTTTCTGTGAGGGTACTTACATTGCATTGTTAACGTTAGACATATTCAGTGACTGTTGATTGTTGATAGTACCTCACTTGTCATAGTTGTATTGTCATATACACTAGTCTATATTGGTTTGTTAGATGGCTATCCGATCCTATTTTGAAAAGGTGGTGTGGATATCTGAGTTTGAGATTTATATGATGTATATCATTGGGTTGAGATATGTGTGTTACTGTATTATCTATATAGATTGTGTTCATTGCTTGAGGACAGGAAAAAAATTTAAGTTGAGGGTGTTGATATGCTGTCAAAATACAAAACTTTTGATGCTTGTAAGTGGGAATTTTATGTTTTCTCAATGTGATGTTAGTTGGTTTTATGTGTTCTTGTGTTGTTTTTGTGGGATTACAGGTTTGGCCTTGATTTTGGGAAGAAATACAGAAGTTGCTGGTTTTTAATGCAGTACGAGACCCTTTACGAGCCATACACCATTCAATGGGTCGTGAAGTGGTTCATGAATAATTTCAGTGAGGGGCTAATTTTTTGAAGTTGGTTTTACGAACATACAGATGGATTGTGGATTAATTTACGAGTCGTAGACCATGGTTCGTGCCCTGAGGATGAGAGATTGGGACTTTCTGAAGATTTATCAGACAAAACCCCTTTATGGGTCGTAAACCACTTTACGAGTCATAGAGACATGTCATAGACTTGAAGTCCAAATTTCCAGTAGCTTTGTACGAGACATAGATTACGGCTATGGAATGCAATATGGCCCGTAAACCCCTTTCGTATGTGGTTTTCATAAGTGATTCTCATTGAAGTTGGATTTGCTTGTACTTAATTCTATTATGTAAGTGTTCAATTATGTTTTTCCAATTCATAATACTTGCATCTGTACAAAGCATGTTTTCCAATTCATAATACTTGCATCTGCACAAAGCATGAGTAGCTAAATCCACAACCCCATCAAGAACTAACAAGGTAAAACCGGATAATTCATAATTCTTGGAAAGTGTACATGTATATATTATTTAAATCTCTTTATTTTGCATGTTTTTTGATGGCGACCAATATTCGAACCTGTCTGTGTTACTGACTGGACCAAGGTAGTAATGAATAGGAAAAGAGATTAATTAACAAGATTCGATTGATGTGTTCT
>DF367446.1:2692-19584 GCA_000787875.1 Solanum virginianum | reverse complement strand
ACTTGTGTTAAGACATTCAGCTAATATTGAGCGGGAATGTTTGATACTATAAGATCTATTGATTGAGTTGTTAGTAAAATTTGATCTTATACCATCCTATATATATATATATATATATATATACCTGCAGCTTTTACACTATTATGGTCCTTTAATTACTTCATGTTAATTAAAGTGGGATCTATCAACTTATAGACTGGCAATGACGAAAATTAACATTCCAAAATTTTAGCAAAATTATTGAATTTTACATTCAATCTGTTTTTAAACAACAAAATAGCTATAAAAATTGAATCTTAATTATTAAAATTTAAACAAAAAAATTGTTATATCATACGCGATCATCTTCATATTAAAGAAACCAACTACCTAGATTATTTGCGAACCAAGAAATCTTCATTATAGTACTGTTTTTTCACAATGAGAAAAAAATATTTGAATTCATTATTTATCAAAAAGGCAAAAAATGGAGAGACAAATGCTTATATATTTTTAATAAAAAAAAGAAGAAGAAATTGTATATTAATTAAAAAAAATAAAGGGTGTATATATAAATACATGTAGGGATAAAAGGGTAAAAACAAATTAACTATTAAAAAATGCCCACAATATATAGCTCACACGCGCCTACAGTGTGTAACACACTCTCTGTGCCACATCAGCAGAGTGTGTTTATTTGTTCAAAAAATGCCAACTTGGAGTGCCTATTTGTGCACACCCAAAGTTGGAGTTCCAACTTATAAATGGGTGCCAACTTTAGGGTCCAACTTGGGGTTTATGCCTTCTTGATTCTCAATCCAACTTCATTGATTACTAGATTATTCCGTTGTCTATCCCCACCAAACCTTATTCTTAAGACATAAAACTTTGCATGTCAAACTATAGAGGAATTCTTTTGTAACTTATGAAGGACTAAAATGGGCAAGTGCGATGTACTAAAGCTCCCATTGTGCATAGCGTTCAGAGAAAGGCCCGACCACAAGGGTCGCAGCTTTACCTTGTTACGAAGGACTAAAATAGAGGAACTAATAATATATTACTATAATGAGGAGTCTCCATTTAAATTTTTATTCAACTCCTTCATCTAATACTATTATTCCCAAAAAGAACATTGTACAAAGTCAATTTAAGATTAGTGTTCACATTTTTATTGCTCACTAAACCATATTTACCATTTAAAAATTGTCAATAGTCTTGAAGGCTTGATCCCCCAACAACAAGAGGAAGCTCTCAAGTCTTTAGCTAACGCGAAAAGCATGAGAAACTAAGATTATGAATTAGAAGCTTGGCTGTGAATTCATTCGACGTCGGGATTTAGGCATTTACAGCTGCAACTCCTTGCAGAAGTGGTGCTCCATGGTGATCATCTAATGTTTCTTCTTCTTCATCATCTTCATCTTCCTCCGTTTGCCAGAGAAATCTAGCATATGCAGCAAGCACGTCGCTGAAAAGCAAAAGAAAAAAAAAACTAGTAACTCAAGAGTCTCAGACAATGAACCTGATGTGCAACTCTTTTTAGTCCATTCCAAGATAAGTGTCTATTTTGGCAACTCTTAAATCTAACTTTACACATGGCAGTATGACACGTTTAAGATTACAAAATTAAAGAACATTTTGGTACCACAAGATTCAAAAGTCTTGTTTTCCTTCTAAAACTCCACATCAGGTCAAAATCAGACAAATAATTGAAACATAGGGAGCATTATTTTTAATTTTAAATGTTGTGAATAGAAGTGAGGGGTTTCAATGCAACATTACCTGTCTTCTGGAGAAGCTTGAACTGCCCTCTTAAAGTAGGATGAGGCTTTATATTTATCACGATGAAGTTGCCATATCAACATGGCGTATTGTGAAATAGTTTCTCCATCAGTAGGATCTGCTAGTATTGCGCGTGAGTAATATTCTTCAGCACCTAGTAGGTCTCCCTTAGACTGCCGGTCCAACAGCAAACATGAGAAATGTAAAAAGTGGTAAAGTCAATATTATTTATTTCAATGTAGCGCCGATGAAGGAGATAGCTTTTTCTAAAAATCAAGTTCTGATAAGTAAACCATTAACTGTTATAGTTATTGTAAAAATCATGTGACAGCAATGAGATAATATTCATATTCGGGCATGCATTTGTATTTGTCCATCCCAAAATTGTACTCAATTAGGACGGGTGGCGGTTATGTTGTAGTACAATTTAAAGAAAGAGTTGAAATCTTAAAAAGCATATTTTGGAGGGAGCTTGTGACATCTCAGACACTTTTAAGGAGAATGACCGTGTCGACGGATGCAGTTCCGGACAATTACTAATTTCTGCATCAAGATGATATATGGATATCAAATGGCCATTGTTGTAAGCATATGATGGATGATATACATGTTAATAAAGAATATTTGATGCAGAAGAAGAGAAACATTCACCTGACTAAGAAACTGAGCATAGTTTCTTAAAAGCACAGGGTTATGAGGATTTTCTTTGATCATTCTCATGTACTCCTCCTCAGCATTTTCGCCCATATCAGATACAGCTGCAGCATAGTCTACAGCAGAGCCGCCACCAGTTAGATTATCCCCAATTCCTAATCCTGCTGCAAGATGTAAGGGAGGTGTAACAGGTCTGTTATCTTCTTTGTAATCTAAGTTCTGGGAGACGGTAGCTCCCTCACTTTCCTCAATCTGGCACATCCAGAAGAAACTTTAAGTCAAACAAAGTTCACACATAAATACTCGTGGCAAAGCGGAAAGAATGGAAGAAACCTTAGTCTTATCACTTTGCGCGTTCATTTCATCCTCACTTTCATCGTCATTGATATCCCAGAGGAAACTAGCATATGCTGCAAGAACATGGCTGGAAACAATAATAGATTTCAACAACACACCCATTATAATCTCACTAGGGGGGTTTGGGGAATGTAAGATGTACAAAGACCTTATCCCTACCTTTGTGGGATTTAGAGGTTGTTTCCAGTAGACCCTTGGCTCGAGAAGTTTAATCAAAGCATGATTGAAAGAAAAAATAATGATAACAAAATAGCAAGATGAACAAAGTAAAGAAGCTGCAGTAGTAAAAATTTAAGAATAAGATACAACGCGAATACTACTAAAAAGGAGAAGATGGAGGAGATTAATATTTGCTTAACATGCAGTAATTTGTAAATCAATATCTAATTGAACCAATTACTCAATTCTCTCATTTTGATGAAAGTTTCAAGTCAAGTATAACCTGTTCTCAGGAGCAGCATGAATCGCACGATCAAAGTAATCTGATGCATTATCTTTATCTTGGTGCAGCTCCCATACTAATTTAGCATACTGTGACAAGGTATCTCCATTTTTTGGATCAGCTAGTGTAGCTTGAAAGTAATAGTGTTCAGCTCCAGAAAGATCGCCCTTAGACTATAGACCAGAATACAGCGAGTTACATGAAGAAAAAGTCATCGTCACAAAAACAGAACCAAGAATGGACTAGATCTCAAGAAAGGACAAAAATAAAGACCTGGAAATATCTAAAACCACATAGCATATAAAACATGTAATGCTGTGTGCTTTTCCAGCCAAAGAATCACAAAATCTATCATGACCAGATTTCTGAAAGTATCTATTAGGAAGACCAGAAACATTTGAATCGGTTACTGTTGTATGCTTTTTATATTTCAAACCACTAGTAAATTTTGTATGACATACATTGGCATTGCTAGAACATCATGAAAGAAGAATCTTCCTACTTACTTTCCCTTTTCGTGCCTTGGTGATGATACAGCTAATCCATACTTTGTAGAATATTTAAGATTCGAAATGAATGAACTGTTACAGAAGGTTCCAAATTGGATCCAATTTGTTAAAAGTTACTCAAACTACTATTACCATCCTGACATACTTATCCGACTAGTCTATTTTATCAAGGGGCAACTTAACAGCAAGACCAAGAAGCCAATGATGAGATCGAATGCACAGAGGTGATTGTAGTTCACCAAATAGAGTTCCAGCTTTGCTGCTATAGAACTCACAAGAAACTAATTTTCGCAATCCTAGAATCTCAAAAGGATTTACACTGAGAATCAAACATGTAAACAACAACTAATACGATCTCAACCCCAAACAAGTTATGGTCAGGTATATGAATCCTCACTAACCATGTTTCTCAGGCTTAAGCTCAACTCACGTCATCAACATATTGAGAAAAGTAAAACTGAAAAATAAAGAGAAAACATTTCCTTAACTTCAGCATAAACAACAACAACCATATCCAGTGTAATCCCACAAATGAAATCCTAACAGGGGTAGAGTTTACACGGACATTACCCCTAACTTGGGAGGTAGAGAAGTTGTTTTCAGTAGACCCTCGGCTCAACGAAAAGCATATCAAAGCAGATAGAAAAAGAATAACTGAAGTTAAGCGACCATGGCAAAATACTACAAAAAGTGTGACAATGGATAGTAACAGAAATCCATGGACAAGAAACTACATGACAAATAATGCAACTAAGATAACCCTCTACAACACTACTAACCTTCTATCCCTAATTTGAGCATTTTCCAAAAGGAACAGGACACAAAGACTGACCTGCAAAAGTTGAGCATATTTCCTCAAAAACAAAGGATTAAAGGGATCTTCTCTAATAACCCTCTTATAATATTCCTCAACGTCTCCATTTCTATCAAAATATAAAGGATCAAATTCAACCCCACCACTATTTACACCATTTCCATCAACCCCAAATCCATTAGCAAGACACATTGAACTAATTACTAGGTTCACCCTCTTCAAATCCCAGCTCGTTAACCTCATAAAAAACCCTTTTTTTTCCATCTTCTTTTTCACTTTCTTCATTCTCATCTTCCTCAATCAACCCCATATTTCCCTTTTTCCCAAAACAGAAATCACTGCTATCTATATCTGGTATACTATCCCCTATGGTCACAGACCTCACCAAATCTTGATTTCCCTTTAACTCTTCAACCCCATCCTCTGTATTGTATATACAGAATGATGGTTCTTTAGGCAACATTCTTGCTTATGAGAAGATAAAGGTGTCACCTTTGAGCTTTTCAGTATTTCAAGATTAGAAGAAATTGAAGTATCTGAAGATAACCCTTTTAAATTCCCATCAAATTGAGCTCTTCTGAGGGATTTTCTGTGAAGACTATGGGATTTTACATAGGAAAAAAATGGACTGGTGAAGAGTTGCAAGAAGTGGGAGTATTATCCTAGTTATTTGGAATTTCGGGATCCCAAAGCTTGACAGAAAATAATTTTTATGGAAATTCTAATAAAAAATAAGATTAAAAATTTGATAAATGTTTGTAATTAAAGTGTTCACGTGGAGTTGTGGCTAGCCATATATGTACTTTAATGATCCTCTGCTCGCGAAATACGTCATTTCAACTAAAATTAAAAACAAGAATTAAGGAAGGGATAGAGTTAATGTGATTGAAGTAAAACTAAATATTGCCTCCGCTTAAAAGAATAATCTAATTAGATTTGATATAGAGTTTAAGAAAATAAATAATAGATTTTCAATCTTATGACGTTAAATCAAAGTTATATTAAATGTATCAAAATATTTTTTAATCTCATGATCTTAATTATGCCACGTGGAAATAGAAATTGAAAGATTTTGTCAAAAAAAATTATTCTTCTTGAAACAAACAAAAAAAAAACGAGATCATTATGATAAAGGAGAATTACATTTTCAAATTTCAATTTGAACAAATTGGAGATATTTGAGGAGGAGGAATTGGCAAATTGCCACTTTTGGGCAGCTAATCAAGTTTTAGTTGTTATTTTAGAATCATCAAACGTTTAATTATTTTTCAATAATTTTAAAAATATTTAAGCAAAATTACAAACCTAATATGAATTCAAAATCCTAGAATTGTTCATGAAGTTTGAAATGATAAATATTCAAATTCTAATAGTCACATTTAAAACTTTTTCATGCATAATTAAGACATTTTTGCTCAAATATAATTTTTTTCTTTTGTATAATTAAGATATTTTTGCTCAAATTTTTCCATATAAAATGAATAAATATTTTTTATTACATTTTGGATAGTGACAAAAATATTAATGAGTGGTTCAAAATATATCATCCTACTTAAATTGTACACCATTTTGAGGTGGGATAATAGAGGTTGACCAATGAATAATAAAGAAATGCAATTGACTTAATGACCGGTTATAATCATACATTGTTTCCTAGTTTTGTGCTCTATTTGGTAAAAGATATTGTCTGTTCTTATCAATAATTTCAAGATCTTATGTGGAGTATATTTTATTAAAAAGTTTAAAAAATAACCAACAAGTGGGGTCTGCGAAGAGTAGAATGTACGCAGACCTTACCACTATCTGATAGAAGTAGAGAGATTGTTTTCTGAAATCCTCGTCTCAAAAACCCATAAGCAGAATAAACTAGATATGACAAAAAGTAAGAGAAAGGGAACAGCAAAAAACGACTAATAACCAAAAGCACGTGACAATATGATACAATTAACACATAAACAACAAATAATGACAACACATGTTATAAAACACTACTACTCCTCTACCGTACTATAACCCATGACTAGATAACCACCTAACCCTACCAACCAATTAGCCTACTACTCTAATTCGCGAACTCCACTTCTTTCTATCTAGGGTCATGTCCTCAGTGAGATCAAGTTTCGTCATATCATGTCTGATCACCTTCCCCCAATACTTCTTCGATCTACCTCTGCCCCACCGTGCAGCTCCTAAAACCAACCTCTCGCACCTCCTAACAGGAGCATCGGTACTCCTTCTCTGCACATGTCCAAACCATAGCAGTCTCGCTTCCCTCATCTTATCAGCCACCGGAGCCACCTCTAGCTTCTCCCGAATGGTCTCATTCTTAACTTTGTTACTCCTGGTGTGACCACACATCCATCTCACCATCCTCATCTCTACGACATGCATCTTCTGAACATGTGCATTTTTGATTGACCAACACTCCACCCCATACAACGAAAGTTTTCCCTCTTGGGATAGGTTGAGTGGCAAGCCTCACATCAAAGTTTGGTTCATCCCTCTCAATACTGAATTTGCACTCCAAGTATTCAGTTTTGGTCCTGCTCAATTTGAATCCTTTGGACTCCAAGGCGTGTCTCCAAGCCTCCAACCTATCATTAACTTTAGCCCGACTCTCATCAATCAGTACTATATCATCTGCAAATAGCATACACCATGGTACCTCCTCTTGGATAGATCGTGTCAGCTCATCCATCACCAAGGCAAACAATAAAGGGCTCAACACAGATCATTGATGGAGTCCCATCTCAATAAGAAAATACTCTGAGTCTCCTTCCACCATTCTTACTCGAGTTTTGACTCCATCGTACATGTCCTTAATCGCCCTGATATATGCCATTAGGACACCTTTCACCTCTAGATACCTCCATAAAATATCCCTTGGGACTTTGTCATATATCTTCTCGAGATCAATGAACACCATATGAAGGTCCTTCTTTCTTTCCCTATATTTCTCCACTAACCTCCGAACAAGATGAATAACTTCAATAGTCGATCACCCGGACATGAATCCAAACTGATTCTCCGAGATAGATACTACTCTTTGCACCCTCACCCTCCCCCTTTTCATCCTACTAATAGCCCGTCTTACCTCCTCAACTCTGAACCTCCTGCAATAACCAAAATCACGATGATTTTCGGAGTGTGCCAACTTACCCTGCTCAATATCTTTATCTCATTTTTCATTTAAGAGTTTATGCAAGTAAGCTTGTCACCTTAATTTAATGAAAGTGTCATCCACCAACACCTCGCCCTCCTCATCCTTGATGCACTTCACTTGGTCCAAGTCGCGAGCTTTCCTTTCTCTTACTTTAGTGAGCCTATACAATCTCTTGTCCCCGTCTTTATCACTTAGCTCCTCATAACGGCGCTCAAACCTACTGACTTAGCTTTCGTCATCGCCATCTTTGCTTCTGACTTGGCCGTCTTATAGATTACCTTAAGCTTTTGCTTTTCATCTTCATCCCTACACGGTAAACACTCTGTGTAAGCGACCTTCTTATCTTTCACTTTGCCCTGAACTTCATCATTCCACCACCAATCGCCCTAACGCCCACCAAAGGTCCCTCTCGAAACCCCTAGTACCTCGATAGCTACCTTTCTTATGTAACCAGCAATCGTGTCTCACATACTGTTCATATTACCTTCACTACTCCACGCCTCTAAGTTTCTCAATTTTCTTCCATCTCGCGAGAAAGGGCAGGAGTAAGGTCTCCCGATCTAATCCTAGGTTGGGCATACATAACATTCTTCTTCTTTTCTCTCTTGATCTCCACATCCATCATTGTTTATAAATTTATGAAAAAAATATATGATATCATTATAAAATAAATTCATAAAAAAGTATATTTTTTTAACAAAAAGAAATGGTCTTTAATTAAAGTTTTAAATATCATGAGGGTCAATGAATCAGACTTTCGTGTAAATTTAGAAGTTCATCATTTTAAAAAAAAAATTTACATAATTATATCAAAATATTGTAAATCATAATATGATAGTAATGTATATGTTTCCAACAACATGATGCTTGTGAGCTCTTTTTTTTCCTATCCAACTTCACGAGATAAGTTACTTGACCATTGATTCTATTCCTTTAGAAGCTTTTGGAAATATAGGGATTGACATAATGGGTCAGAATTTGTTCTCTTGCTTCTTGCTTGAGGAGCGGCATACTGGAAAAAAAAAAAAGCCAGGAAAAACTATTACTCCCTCCATCTTAAAATAATTGAATTTGTGAAGTAATACACACATATTAAGAAAAACATTCAAAGACAAAATTTATACCATACTTTTCATTATTGCCCTTTGTAAAATCATAAATACATAGTGTAATTTATATCTAAGAAAATATAAAAACTTAATAAATGAAAGGGCAAATATGGAAAAAGTTTAAAATATTTACCTTGAATTTTGAACAATTCAAATATTTTGACCTTAAAAATAGCCTCAAAAATTTAAATAATATGAGACGGAGGGAGTATTATATTAGGGACCGGAAAATAATATATATTCAATGTAATAAGCTAAGGTGGTATAAATGTAACTTTATTCCTATCTACTTATTTCCAATATATATACTTTCGATTAATGCACTTAAAAATCAATCATATAATGTTTATAATGGAGAAAAGAACATAATCGATAACTATAATGTAATTATAATTAATTTTATTGTATTCTTGTGTAGAAAAACTCTCTTTTAGTTTTAGTGCTAGATGTATAAAATATGTATAGTTTCTTATAACTCAATATTTATAAATGAGACTTCCCTAAAACCTTGACCGTATTTTTAAAATTAAAATTATAAATATGACAAAGATTTTTTTAGAGAGATTTTCACAAATAAATAGATGCACATTTTAATTAATTAAATATTGAATACGCTTAAGTCAAATATAAAAAAGACCACAATTGACATTTATCCAAGGAAAAAAAAATATTATTTTTTTTGTTTATTTGACAATAAAAAGGGTTGAAGAACCTTACGGCCAAAAAACACCCAAAGTATTTTCGAAACACATTTTCTTCCTTTGTAACAATGTCTTAATGTTCTCTACGCAAAACATCACCTCCTCCTCTTTTCTTCCTTTCTCGATTTCTCTCGTTGTTCCTGTTAGGGAACGACAGGTGATTAACCATCAGAATTCGCGACTAATAATATTTTCTTATTAAACGTCACGAATTTTCCCAAAAAAATCAAAATGGGGGCGTTGAAACCGTTCCAACTCTTGGAAATCAACATCATTTCCGCGCAAGATTTGGAACCAATATCCAAGAAAATGAAAACCTACGCGACCGTGTGGGTCCACCCTACACGGAAGCTAACCACCGCGGTGGACGCTGAAGGAGGTAACAACCCAACGTGGAACGACAAATTTGTTTTTCGGGTGGATGAGGAATTTCTCCGGCAAGATACCTCAGCCGTACAAATAGAAATTCATTGTGGCCATTGGTTTAAGGATGCTCTTGTGGGGTCCGTTCGCGTCCTCGTCGGAAACCTCATCCCTCCTCCGTCTAGGGGACACCATGGCCATCATCCTCATAATCTTGGCATGCGTTTTGTTGCACTTCAGGTTTTATTTCAATTTTTTTCATGTTTCGATTTTTCCATGTTTGTCTGGTCGAAATATTTTTCATGCCTACGTAACAAACACACCCTTAATTTCCTTCTTCCAATATTTCTATAAATAGGAAAATTGTTTAACATTCATACGTAAAAAGTTGCATGCATGCATGTAAATTTATATTTTTTCTTCATTCTTCCATCATATATATATATATATATATATCACACCCATACACGATTATAAAATGTATTTAATTCTTTTTAGAATTTGTTGTCTAGATTATTTTTTTAAAAGTTTTATAATCATATATATAACTTCATTTCGTCCACAAATGATCACATTTTTGCTTAGAATAATGTTGTCTGATTGAACTTTGATTAATGAATATGATGGATTTAATTAATGATATTTATGTATTAATTTATAGACTTAATGTATTTTTTTGGTATTAGGTACGTCGTCCATCAGGGCGACCTCAGGGGATATTGAACATTGGTGTTGCATTACTAGATAGTACCATGAGAAGTATGCCATTGTACACTGAATTAAACAAGTCAGCTGTTGGATATCGCGATTTGATGGAAGAAGAACAGCTCCATCACCCTCAGAATCACAATCACCATCACCATCAGAACCAGAAAACAAACGATGAAAAAACGATCCCCACTGCCACCACCACCAACAACAACAATGTGACTACTATAAAACCAATATTGCTACGAACAAAGAGTGAACGTAGCGAACGTGTCAAATTCGATGATAATGTTTCAAAAAAGAATAAGGGGAATAATTATGAGAAAGAAAGCTCAATTCTAAGTATTTCTTTGGAGCCTCCACCACAAATGTTGATGAAAAAGAAAGGTAAAGCAAGTTCTGTGATTAGTGGTGCTGAATTACAAGAAAAAACAAATCCCAAGGGTAAAACAGGAAAAGCAGGTTCAGTTCTTAGTGATTCAATTGTGAGCAAAGAGTCATCTATGTATGGGCCCAAAGAAGATAAGCCCAAGAAAAATGGGCCCAAAGAAGATAAGCCCAAGAAAAATGGGCCCAAACTCAAACTTATAGCTTTAGAGGTTGAAAAGCCCACAAATGAAAAGAAGGAGCCATTAAGAACTAAGGTAGTTGATGAAAAATCTCTCACAAAGCCCAAAGGTGAAAAACAAGTTGATGAGCCCATAACAGTTATGGGAAAACCCATTCAAAATTATAATGGATATGAGTTTGGAGGCCCAAAAGGTGGAAAATTTGTATTTGGGGGCCCAATCAAGGGAAACGCTCATAACTGGACTGACTCAGAAATTGGGCCTTCAGCATCGGAGGTCGCGGCAGCTGTGGCTGAAAAAAGATATCCGTTGGATGATCAAAGGAGCTCGGTTTTGGATGGTTGGAGTTTGGACGAGAGCGTTGAGGGGCTCAAGTCCAAACTCGAGAGGTGGAGGACGGAGCTACCACCAGTATACGACCGCGGCCAGGCCTCGAGCAGCTACCACTCGAGGAGGCAGGCACGTGGATCAAGTGGATTATTTTCTTGTTTTGGTAACATAATGGGGTATGAATGCCAATGCATTTGTGGTAAGCCTCAAAAGAAATATAACAAAAGGTTCTATAGCCCATCAGTTGGCAGCAAATCATTGTTTTGAGAAAAGCCCAAGCCCAGCTCATATTTTTTGAAGGCCCAAGTCGAATAAAAATTGAAGGCCCAATTAACCCCAGCTCATTAATTATTATGTCACTTTTGCAATTTACTTATTTGTTATTCCTAATCAGTGACAACATTCAGAATTTGAAATCGATGAATTTCGAACCAATATCCAAGAAAATGAAAACCTACGCGACCGTGTGGGTCCACCCTACACGGAAGCTAACCACCGCGGTGGACGCTTCGATGAATTTCGAACTTAACATAAATATATATGTGTTGTTATTGTTAAATATTGAATTTTATTTTTTAATTAGTATTTTCTGTTGATTAAATTTCATGTGGTTCAACTATTTTAGAATGATTAATGCATAGCATGTTGATAGATATAATTATCTCTTGGTTGCTCAATTCATGTGTGTTCGTTCGATTTTTTAAATTCAAATATTCAAGTGTTGTCTTCGCGTTCATAAAATAAAAATTGTGAAAATGAGAATGTTGTAATGAATGGTGTCCATACTAGGAAAGATAAGTTTAGAAATGAATATATCCGAGACTAAGGTGGGGTTACCCCATGGAGGACGAGATGGGAAAGTGAGACTCATGAGATGGTTTGGATTGGTAGAGACAAGATACACGGATGCCCCAACACAGAGATGTAAGAGGTTTGCTATGGATGGTGTCACGAGTGATAGAGGTAGGCTGGAAAAATATTGAAGAGAAATAATTAGACAAAACATATAACAATTCAGCTTAGGACATGACCTTATACAAAGGATGTGCAAGACACTTAGACACAAGTTAGGGTTGTAGTACTTTGCCATAACGTTTTTCCTTGTGCTGAGAGTTCTTTTTTAGTTTTCCCACCCGATGTCCGGTATCCACATTAGAGCTCGACTAAATTCGAATTTGTGTCGGAAAGTCCCACATTGGGGGGTAAAGTACTCCCTAACCAAAGCGACTTCGTACCCAGCAGGGAGACTCGAACCCGAAACCTCTGGTTAAGGATAAAGGAATACTTACCACTCCACCACGACCTTTGTTGGTTGTGCCGAGAGTTTATTAAAAACCTTTCTACCTCTCAAGGTCACAACCACAAAAAAATATTTAGTGACAACAAATTTTTCTTTTATTGATGCAACTTAAAAATATTAATTAGTGATAGAATTAATTTCATTGCATATATCCACTGTTCTACGATCTTAAATATTTATTTTTTTATTGTCGCTAAATAAAATATAGCAACAATTATATTATATCCTCTAAATAATTATCATTAATTATTGGAAACAACCTCTCTACCTTCCAAGGTCACAACAACTCTAAAAAACATTTAGTGATAACTGATTTTTCTTTTATTGATGCAAATTAAGAAACTTAATTAGCGATACAATTAATTTTATTGCATATATCCATAGTTCTACAGTCTTTAGCGACATATATAAAAAGTGTTGATTTTAAATATCTATATGTTTATTGTTGCTAAATAAAATATAGCAACAATCATATTATATCCTCTAAATAATTATCATCAAATCATTTATTTGTTGTATAAAGGTAAGGTATATATGTGTAATTATACTCTCTTCAGATTCACTTATAAAATTATATTGAATATATTATTATTGTCATTGCATATGACAGATAAAATTACGATATAATAAAGTCTACTTTATTATCAAATTTAAATTAATTAAAGATATCACATAAATTAAACCGAACAGAATAACTCACCATATATTATTCATCTTTTGAAATTAAAATCATTCCTTAATGTTGCTAAAAGAATAGGCAAAAAAGGTTTGTGAATGCTGAACAAAAATATTATTTTTATTAATACAAAAAAAAATGTGAAAATAAAATGAAAAGAAAGAAGGCGTGGAGACAGAATGATGGTTCGTATCTCAAATTTCAGCTCTCGAATTATGAGGAATATCCTCCTCCTTCCATTTGGGTCCCTTTGTTTTCTCAACTACACTTTTTTTATTCTTTTGTTTTTTGAAAAACTAAAAAAAAAATAGTAATCAATAAATATTTTTTTAAAAGAAAATTAGCAAAAGAAATTCATCTTTTATCTTTATTAGTTATTGGTTCAAAAAAATAAATAATCGTTTAAAAAAGAATAGTCTGATTTGACTTGATTTGACATAAAATTTAACAAAATAAAGAAGACTTATCGATTTTGTGGTTGTAATTTAAAATTATGTCAAATATACCAAAATGTTCTTTAATCTTGTAGTCTTAAACATATCACGTGAAAAGTTTAAATAAAAATATTGTCAAAAAGAGAAAGAGATCATTTTTTTGAATTAGACTAAAATAGAAAGTAAAGAGAGTATTTTTTTTTTACTATCCATCAGTCTAGCAAGGACAACAGATAAAAGTCTTCCTTAGTAATCCAATGACGACGTCCAAGAAAAGAGTCATCACTCAATTAATAAAAATTACTCCAAAGATAATTATCGTGAGACAATTAAATCTACATCAGATATATTACTTATATTTTTGCAAAATAATCTAGATGACCTTAACCAAAAAAAATTACACATTTACACTACATATATAGATATATAATTTCTTGTTATAGTAACTAAAATAGATATCTACCAATTTGTGAAACAAAATGGAATGGTATATAATAAAGTTTTTGTGCTAAAGTGAAGTTGATGTTGAAAGAGAATATTGTTATATATTCCTTTAAAATAGCTTTGGTTTGTTTGGCTCCTATTTGAAGAATAATTCTTCTCTATATTAAAGGTTAAACAAAACTAAATAGTGCACGTACTATATTAATTAAGATTTCTAATATTACATTCAAAATCTAGCTCGATTACATAAAAAAGGTATCAAAATTCAAATAATTACTGATCGAAGCTATGAAAACTTGAAAATTGCTTTTTCAAGTTACAATAGTGAAAGAGTATCCATCTATTTTTTTTATTTCTCACGCGGTGTTCGATATTCACATTGAAATCCTATAATATTTGGATTTGTATCGCGTAGGGCCCTATTTTGAGGTGAAACACTCCTTATCAAGAATTTTTTCATTCCAAGGTCTCAAATTTCCCACCCAGTATTCTATACATATTGGAGTCTAACTATATCCAGACTCATGCCGTCTAAACATTTCACATCAAGAATTTTTTCATTCACAATGCTCGAATTCGAGACTTTGATCTGATTAAAGAAAAATAGTCTCATCGACTGCATTACAACCTTTGTTGCTGAGATCTATCCTCATTAACTCAAACTTTTTATCAAATCATTATATTTAAAAATCATAAATTTTAGAATTCCAAAAATATTACCAACATTATTAAAATCACAAATTTAAACATAAAAACACAGCACAAATGTTTTTGTTGGTGCGACTGGGTGCTAAGTCCTAAGCTGTCTGAGACTATCAGCCAAACTGAAAAGGAAAAGGTAGGTCCCACAAATAAGCCCTCCCTGTCAGCCGCACTCCTTGTCGGCTTACGTGGCATTACGACGTGCTATAAGTCACGTGACTTCGGGCCCCTTTGTCGGATTGTCCCTATGATAAGACAAGTTTTCGCCTTTTTGGATTCTTCTTACATTATCCATTCAACAATTTCTCGTATCTCACGATATTAAGTTAAAAGAAAAAAAAAGTGTTTTACTTTTTTCCATTCGAAATTAGTTGTACGCATCGAACACAACTAATTTAGATTTGTGTTGGGTAAGAGTATCGCTTTTTGATTAAAAAAAAATTATTTAGAACTCAAATTTTTATGTATGAATTTTGAGATAAGAGTTTTCAGGAAACAGCCTCTCTACTTAGGTAGTGGTAAGGTATGCGTACATTCTACCTCCATACCCCACTTGTGGGATTATACTGGGTATGTTATTGTTTGTTTGTAGAACTTAAATTCAAAATCTCTGATTACGGAAAGAGTAATCTCAATCACTGTATCATATTTTTTGGTGGTTTTACTTTTATATATTGACTATTCCTCCGTTTGTATGAATTTTTTAAAAAGAAATATTTTTAAAAAATTTTATAATTCTAAATTGAAGTTATCTTAAATATATAAAAGTATTTTTTAGATTTTGTGAAATTAAAAATATCATATGAAGAATTAAAATTAAAATATTATTCAAAAAAAGTTTTTTTTCAAATAAATAAAATAAAAAATAGATTATTTTTTGTAAATGGAGAAAGTATATTCTTCTCATATTTCGTTTTATAGTAACTTTTTTGAGCTTAAAGATTGAGCTAGAGGAACCTATTTAATTTGGTTAGACAAGAATAATAATTGTAAAGATAGAAAGAATAATGGTATTTAGATGAAACCGCATGATTTATTATTTGAAAAAATTGTTTCTTGAAACAGAAAACTAATCTATATTAGGTTCTTGCAAATTGACTCAAAATGTTCTCTAACACAAAATGTGTTTAATATGGCAAAAAAAAAATCAATGATACAATGAGATTATTGGCATATTTTCACCGTTAATTAGAAGTTTTAAGTTTAAGCTTAAAAAATTCTGTTAAAAGCAAATTAATATTACAACGAATGAATTCGAATTTAATCGAGTCTTAATAGTCACTGTATGAAAAACTTGAAAAAAATTATTGTCAAAACAAAAAATTCTCAAGAAAGTTTGTTCTATGTGAAATCTTGAAATTTTAGTTGATATAAAGTTGATTTTTACTGTAATATGTTATATTATTTTATATCGTTATTTTTTCAACCCTGCCTTGATTTCTTTTCTTTTTTTTTTTTATTGAATTCACCAAAAATAATATTTTTATTTCAAAAAGATAAAACTAAAATTTATGTATCTTATAATATTTATATTTTATTTATAAAATTATATTGAATATGTTATTATTGTACATTCCGTCCATATGAGAAATGCAATACACAATTATTGATCATTTTAAACTATTTTTTGCTCATTACCTTAAAGCTACTATTACAATTCACTAATTTAATTTATCTTACTAATTAATTATTCTTTTTGTCCTCTCATAGGCCCCCTAATATTATGTTATTTTTTTCAATCTTCTAATAAAATAACGAAATTAATCTAATTGTGGCCCCAATTTGGGATTCTTGATCCCTGAAATTTTGGACTTCTTGGATTGTAGACCTGACTAGTATATTGCTAGTATCATATTCCT